>NNCF01129743.1:287398-313036 GCA_002313205.1 Laupala kohalensis
TTGTACTGCTTTTTTACAATTAAAAAAAAGCAAAAAATGACCACCATCTAGAAGAGCCAACCGCCTCCTCCACCAATACAACATCTCCGGACAGAAACGGCCAAGTTGCGGTGTACAGACAGGAACAATAATACTGAGTTGCAATGACCATGTCTTCGTGTCGCACATGCTAAAGAGACGAGGAGACTAAGAGGCCTAGTCAAATGGAAAAAAAATGCTATGGAACAGAAATCATCCAAAATATACAGACTATCCAACCGTGTCCGGATTTGCACAAGACTTTCTGTTATGATGTTGTTTAATCCTCGTTATAACTTCATGTCGATTTCAATTCCACATTTACATTCAAAAATTGAGGTTTTATCTCAAATAGTTTGTAATATTTAGAGAAAATTTGAAAACGCAAAATTTCACGTCAAATCAACGCAATTTTAACAGATATTTTACATGGTCATCTCCGATTTTGATAAAATTTTGTAGAGAGGCAGCCATTATATAGATTAAGAAAATTATCAAGTATCGTTGTAAAATTTCCTTCCGTCTGGAAGTTACAACAATGTAAAATTTAAAGAAAACACCCCAAAACGACTCTACACAAAACTTTTAAATTGCTCTGGAAGCTCTCCTAACTGAGATAGATACCTGGTAGAGGTGTCATTTTACAGTTTTTTTTATGATCTTTACAAAAATGACATAAGTTATCTAGAAAAAATTAACTGCTTTAAAATTAAATTTTTGATTTTCACTATCTAAAAATACGCCGCTTTGAAATTGTTTAAATTGACACTAGTGATAGTTTATATCTTTGTTAATCATCTGGTAAAATATGAAAGTGGGATGAAAATGGGTTCAGTGTTAAAACAATAAAATAATGTGGGTTTCTTCTCGTGTACCGCGTACGGAACTAGAATTTTTCTATTAAACCTTTCAGAACTCTATTTTTATGTTAAATATTGTTCCAGTATTATAATGCAATGTATATATTGTCAAAAAGTTTCTCATTTTTGTATAGTTATGGAAAGTTTAAATTAATGTTCGTATTCTCTTGAGAGTATCTATCTTCTTTGAAACTGTTTCTCTGTCACTCCTTTTACCTTCTCTTTGAGAGGTCGGAGATGGAGAATGAGATGAAGACTTTTTCGATTTGGCAGAGGAATTTCAAAAGTACCGGATGCCCTCCCCGAGACGGGTGATACATGAATGACATGAGGGTGAATGACGATGAGTGAATGTTGTGGTGGAATGAAAGAACGGGAGTACCCCGATAAAACCTGCTTCGTCTCCTTAGATCAGACAAGGTTTGAACCAGATGTACAAGACGAATACACTAGGCCACGGGTCGCCAGGGTTTGATGCTTAAGTTTCCTCCCATATTAAAAATAATATAAATTACAAATAAATATAAATCAATGGAAATAATCTCAGCAGAGAATAAAATACAATGAAAAAAATTGGGAAAAACCGAATAAACTTGAAAAATGTAACATTCACCTAAGCGCAGCTCTCAAGTAATTGAACACTGCCGCAAACGTATCAGTAGTAGGTGCAGAAAAAATGTACCACCTTGCAACGTTTAGGAGTAAATATATTGCGATCAGTACTCTGAAATGGGAAATATCCCTTATGACTCCGTTTAGATTTCTTGACCACCTACCAAAACATGAAATCCGTCCTTTGCGTTTGTCCTATCCAAATGTAAGTTTTCAGACTCTTCCAGGAAAAGAAAATGATGTAAAATTCGAAAAATAGGCTCGAAACTTGTCATTTTCATTTTACTACTCGTCGTCCCCCAGTTTTTTTACAAATAATTTGTAAAAATAATTAAATTTGTGCCTTTTTAACTATTAGGAAAACGTAAAAAGTATAATAAAAATATGAGATCTCCAAGACATATTTAAGAGTAAGCGATTGAAAATACATAACTAAAATACTAAATGCTTCAAAACTATAGTGGAACCGATGAGGAATGTCGTTTTAAAGTACGAATCAGGATAATAAAAAACCTTCAATCCAATTTCACTGAAAACCTTGTTACCCCGCCTACATTACCAACGCTTAGCAAAATGTTACTGCATCAGATGGGAAAGGGAATTATTTCAAAAGCACGGTCAGTTAGCAACGAATATCGTGTTTTCGGTCACAGTCCCTTGAAAATGCATTTACATGTTCAGTTCATAATCTGGTCAGCTTCCATAGACCACATCCCACTCAAGCGTATTTCAGATATCCATCTACGGTTATTGAAGTGAAGTGAGGTACTTTTCCATGAGTTAATTTTGTTTATTAAACTAAGAAAAACAGGATTAACAAATTTACACTTTATGATCAATTTTTAAAACGTACTACGTTAACACGTAAATATATTGCAGTTCACACGGAAAAAATAAGTAAGATAGCTGTCTAAAGTTAGCTGTGATAACTAACGCGTTGGCTGTCTCGCGGACAGACAGTACCATTAGCTGCCACAGATTATGCTGTAGCTGCCCTAAAACAGTTTTCGTCTGAACGAAACCAATTTTCTAATACTGCGGAAGCTAACGCTGTTTGGGAGGAAGAAAGTTACATCAACAGCTATAGCTTATATGTTTTGCGCGCAACAGCTCAGCCCCGCTCAAAAATCCGACATAGCTCCAAGAACTGTTGATTGTTCCTCGCCACTGATCTCGTTCGTAGTTGCAGTTAAATGACACTCGGCTGCGTTGCCTTCTATGCATTCGGTTCGTTGACTAATGGCTGAGGCGGCAGAGCTTCAGCAATTGTTCTACGGAGTAAAATCGACCATGGCTTTCGCAGCTATGAATAATTGTTTACTTGAACAAAATTATTCATTACGACGACTAAACGACGCCATCCCGACGTTGTGAAACCCGAAATTTGAAGTCTAGATGACGAATATTTATAGTGTTTTCTTGACGTCGAGTAGCCTTACACTGATGAATTTACTTTTCGAGTAGCCTACACTTACAATTTTGAATTTCTGAAGGTTAATGTTGGAAAATACTTAATTATTATTTTAAATAATGATATTTTCAAATGTATTAGTCTAATAAGAGTAAATTTCAAGTATTCTCCGAATAAAGAAACGTTTGGATACATAAAAACTAATTTCTTGGTATTTAAAGATATATTTTTCAAGATTTTAGAGGATTACTATTTTACGTATTTACTATTCATGGTACCAATACTATGGTGTAAACTCTTACAACGTAATACAAGATAATAATACATCATATTCAAGGCTAGCGTTCGCGCCTTCAAGAGGGAAAGGACCCTAGATCGAATACTAGCGCGGTCGGATACCTGAAGACGGACGTCGAAGGTTTGCTGTGATAAAACAAGGTAAAACCATAGAGTTGTAATAAAAATGATTACCGTCAAGAAAGTCGAGAAAAAATATTAAGAAGAAAGCATGCAGATAGTCGACATCGAGTCACGTCGAATCAATATTACATACTGGCTGGCAACATCATCTACTGTAGGTTCCCTTTTCTTATCTTGTAGATTAGCTACTTAAGTTGTGAGAGCTAATGATGTACGCTGTAATACAGAAGGTCGAAAATTCACGTCATAGCTGACGGATGCTAGCTGTGCGAGCTCATGTATTGTCTGTCCGGAAGGCAGTCAATACATCAGCTGCCCCAGCTCAGGTATTTTTTTTGAGTGCATAGTGCAATAAAATGTAATACTATAATATTTTATAATACTATATCTATTAAAAAAATTGATTCGTTTTGCTTTGTGGACTCTATACTACGATCCCTCAATGTTCGAATGTATTTCAAATATCTAACTCAAATAAAAAAACTACAAATTTGAGGTAGTATAAAGGGGTATTTTTTGGAAAGTGAAACAGTTCTTTGCTTTCCAATTGTGGACGAGGGGAATCAACACAACCAACTCTTAGTTAAGAGTTTAATTATAATTAGGTAATGGTGGTTTTAACTTAAAATAGAATGCAAGTAACATCAATCGAAAAAATATTTTATTTTGCCAAAGCGGTTTTCGACAACTTATGTTGTCATCATGATGACCTACAATCATATATAGATACAGGTAAAATGAGCTTAATAATAATAATAATAATAATAATAATAATAATAATAATAATAAATGCAAAAATTTTCAAATAAAGAAGTGTGTTGTAGTTAATAACATTTAGAGGAATTTTAATACTAATTCGTTTCAGATATTTAAAAATTATATAAATAGTTGAAAGATAAAATGTTTGAGAAAATCGTTGGTTGAAAAAGTTATAATTTTAATTTTTAAATTACAATTTTAATTTTTCCAATCAATAATTTTTCCATACAAAATTTTCATCTTTCAGCTATTTACATAACTTTTAAATATCTAAAACCAATTATTAAAATTTCTCTGAATATGATTAACTAGAACATACTACTCTTTATTTTAATATATTTTGGTACATATTATTATTACTGGTGTTATTATAACAGGCCACTGACTTGTAGGTAACAAGTTATCGAGAGCGGCTTTGGCAAAATAAATATTTTTTCAGTTGACAATAACTTTCATTATATTAAAAGTTTAATTAAGACAAGACAAAAATTATAATACAAACCACATTTTGGAATTGTTTTAATGGAGTGTCTTGTGTGATCACATTCGTTATCCGATGCCTCTTTTACCTAAAACTTTTCCAACCAGTTTGAGAAACCAGGATACGGAGAATTTGTGGCGAGGAGGAGGAGGGGGAAATAGATATATTTTGGCTCAACTATTGTCGACGAGAATATTAAGGTCTAATTAACATTAAATCACTGAGATGCCGGAAATTGGTCCAACTTCGTCTGTAAGTTATTTTACACCGTATTTAAACTAGTTTGAGATGGTCATATTGAAATAATTTACACAAATTCTAAATTTAAGCAAGTACGACGTTAGAATTTATTAGTTAGCAACAACTAACATGCGTAACATTTACATTTGTTTTCCTGTGAAATGTTAAATTAAAAACATCTCGTCAACAAATAGCGCAACCTGACAACGTGAGAAACTATAGAAGATCTAATAACGCAAAAGTTCACAATAAGGAACGTAAACAGGGAATTGAAGGTGAGTGAACGTGAGTGAAAGTGAGTGAATACGTAAAATGAGTCGAGGTCGGTCTACAAAGCGTCGGAAGAAGTTGGCGCTGGCTGACGGAACAAACATCAAGCTTAAAGCTACAAACATGAGACAGACACGTAGCAGATGGCTTATGTCTCCAAGGTCTGAGAAGGGACTCTATGCTGTCCTTACTGTGCTTTTTCAGAGTGAAAGATAAAAGTTCATACTTTCGTGTTTGGGGGAAAATTTTGTTTTCCGACTATGGATGAATATTGTATTAAGGTTGAAAAATTAAGTAAAAACTTATCCAAAGTTTGCTCACTCAGTTTTTCAATTCCAAAACATTTGAAATCTTTTTATAAATATTTATACTATTTTAAATTAGTAAGTTGATAGCAAACAATATGTTTTAGTACGAAATCACATAAATTGTCCTGCAACTATTTAAAAGAGACAACAACAAAATTTAATTCGTTAAACCATTTGTATAATTAAAGAAAATTCAACCCATTGGTTGTCGATTGTCTGTTGGTCGTTCCGTCTGCGCGTTGCGTCGCGTCAGCCCCATAGACGGAGAGCGCGTTCGAAACGGGCCTCGTTCGGTCGCCATAGCGACGTCTGACCCACATCCACCACCCCAACCACCCGCCACCAACCACCCTTCGAATCGCGCCGTCGCACGCCCTACCACCACACACACATCTACACATATACGGCGCGTTCCGTTCATTGCGACTACCTAGGCGTTCAGTTCGTTCTAGCGTTAACGCGACTTACCCAACCATGTAGCAGCGCATGCATATTCGGTGTCTATCGTTTCCAGTTACTGCTGTTTCCGCCACTCGCTTAGCTGGCATTCTTGTTTAATTGTCCTTCAATAGCTTTTTCATTCCGCCATCGACCTCAAGCAAAAATTATATATCATTGTTGGTTGAGAATGTGAGGCTCGTATCTTTCCACAAAGCTGCGGGCTAGCTATAATTAATTATGTGGTGGCAGTTTGCATAATTTTCCGTCCAATTTCTTCTTTTTATATTTCCTGGCACATAAATAGTACTTTTGGAAAAGATAGGATCAAAAACAGGATTCCGCAATCTGCCTAATGGGTAATAAGCATTTTTAAAACAGAAGAAATAATGTCTTTCAGAGTATCACTCCAGTTAGTAGTCTCAGAATTTAAATAAAATATCTCGCTCACTTCTCATAGAACTTCTAAACTCTGAATACTTCTGAAATTATATTTTGTTTGCGTTTCATCTCATCACACGTAAACCAATAGGTGAAAGACAGGACAATCATGATATTTCCTCGCACTTCTGAGGAAATACACTGTACTGATGGGACTAGTACAGAGTTCTATAAAAACAAGTACTTATTTCTTTTATTTTTACAATTGGAAAATTATATATCTTTGTTTCCTTTACTGTGACAGGCGCTAAGTAAGTGTTCCGTTAAACCTCCTATGGACAATCTTATTACGTATATGCATATTCTTTTATTAAGATAATTTGTAAACCTGCTTTTGTTAAATACGTATATGTTGTAATCAAAGTTTATTAAAGAGGAAAAATGAGTATATATCTTAATTCGAAGTGGAAAAATGTTCAAGCTCAAGTTATAAGTAAAAAAATGCAATATTCACTGCATCCAAAAAACCTACATAAATACTTTAATTAAGAATAATAGCTCATTACTAATTCTAAGATTTTCTTTAAAACTTCCATGGTTTTGTCAGATTTGATTAAGAGGTCGACAAAAGTAATATGAACTTGAGATATAAAGTATTTTGAAACGCCATTTTGCTACTGAACGCAAGCTCCAGGATGTATATTTACCACAAACTGCCCTCGTCATTCCAACCAGCAGCCTCCTCCAAAACGTCCTTCATAGAACGGGAAGCTATTAGAGCACAAGATATGTACCTCTATAGCGTCATATACTTCAGAAAGCCTTCCATAGTAAGAGAAATATTAGGTTCACAAATGTAAAATATGGTGATACAATTTATTATCTAAAAGGCACCTTTTCGTAAACTTGCTTCTTGCTCCTGGCACACTTAACCAATAGCGAAAAGGTACTTTTACGAAAATTGTTTTCAGGACTACAGACTTCGCGTAATATTACATTTTGACTATAAACTATAAATTATATTCTAATTTGCTGTAATTTACATACTAAATTTGAATTGCCTTCAGTTCATAAACTGTCTCCCACGTAGCACTTTAAACTGCGTGGAAGTATTGGAAGAGAGAAAATATAATACTTAGAAAAACCCTAATGCTACATTTAAGTCTGTATGGATGCAATCGCACACCGGCACTTACGATAAAGGATTTACTATTTAGCTGACGTAAGCGAATTATATTCAAGCAGTATACTAAGTTGTAGTAAATTGTAACAAAAAGTTTAATAGCAATTTTGTAATTTAAACTCTCTTAACGTTTTTCTAACAATGTTTGCGAATTATTCGCTCGGCATCCGCTAGTTCTTATTACTACATCCAACTTTTTCATGACTGAAAAACGGTTGTACTAAAACTAATCTGCCATATTTTCTTCAGTATTAAATCATTCATTCTTTGGAGAATTTTTAAACACAATTTTTCAATTTTAACACTATTTATCTTTCCCCGTAGTTACTCAAAAACAATATGAGTTGTTCGAAAGTAAAATGATAAAAATACTTGAAATTTCTATTCAACAAATGTCGAGAGGGATATATTGATAAAACACTAAAGAGTGCAAATATCAATTTCCTAAAACAAACAAAAGATGGTGATAAATTACTGTACTAGCCACAAAATTAAAATACACTTGGTCACGTTTCTCTTCGAATCAGTCACAAACCTTGTTTGTTATAATCACAAAACTTGTACTAATCATACAAAAGAGTCGTTAAATTATTGTTCTTCTTCATCAATTATGCACATGTATACACCAAATGTGATATATTTGAGTTTTCTTTCCGTTGGTAGTTTCTATCACGTCATTCAGACTTATCATCATAGTGCTTCGTAGAAATTGGAAGAAGTTGCAATAAGACTCTTTTTAAAGAAGGTCATAACCTTTTGAGCAATCAAATGTTCATCTAAGAATAATGTATTTACAACGAAGGATTTTTTAAGAAAATAAATAGGTATTGTTCTCATAAAAGATATTAAAATAATACACAATACCTTTTCGTCACGACTTCTAAAGGCCATGGTCCAACTTGTTGCTCATCCTTCTCGCTGCCTTGGCTCCTCAGGCGAAATTCCTCAATGAGAACAAAAGAGGACTTCCATTTCCGCCGTGAAGCAAATGCAATTATCGTTCCATCCAATACTCTCGAGCTACACAGACCTCGGCCTTAATTTGTATCACGCGTTCCCCCTGATATCTCCAGCATACACGAAGCGACGTGGCGGCGGTAGCACGATGCCTAATGACATTGCTGAGCTTTTCTGTTTTCACGCCTCTTTGCAATGACAAGAGTAGACTCACACTCCACAGAAACCCACACATCCTCACCCAGGACACGTCTGTGCCAACTCCCGCGTCCTATGAACACTTAGCACAAGATTAAATTAAATTCATTACGGGAGCACTTTACTAGTAATTGAAAATTAAGTAGGGGATGTAGGTTTGCAACACGAACAGAAGATTCTGTATAGTGTTCGAGAGAGTAAGAGGTACGATTTAGAATGAAAGTAGTTTATTTGTTCTCAAGTGATCGCAGTATCAAACTAGCCGTGCTTAATTCTGTAATTGCAGACATGTTGGTTGACTTTAATATCGAAGAGGCAGATGATGGTGTTGAAATAACCAAACGCTTCGAGGAAGCGGGTAGTAGTGCAAAAATGTAAAACCACTAAGAACGACAGCAATGCAGTAGAAAACTGATTTGGACACAATAAACTTTTGGTTGTGAAACCACAATATTTTACTTATACGATTTATCGTATTTAATCAAAGAGGTACTTAGTAGAAAACTTAATTCCTTCACCTTAAATCTGTACTAAGGTAGACAAGCAATAGATAATAATTATTCAATAGAGAAATAATAAGACTGGTTAGAATGGAGATCCCAATACGTCTGTTAAGACGAGTACTTGAAAGATGGTAAAATTCATGTTGTATTATAAGTAATTGTAGTTTCATATTTGCGCTTACCGCAAGAAAGAAAACCACACACATTACACGGGCGCTTTGGCTTCAAGGCCACCAAATCGCCTTGCAGGAATGTCGGATTTACACATTTCGTTATTTGGTTTCTGATACAATTCATTGTCCCCCTGCTAATTGTTTGGAGTCTATAGAATGATTTGGGAAAGCCATGGTAAAGGTTTACACGGGGCGAAGGTTTATATTGAAGTTTGAACAGGTGGGAGAAGATTTTCCGAGTAAATTTGGTGCGTAGCACATTCGTCTGCCTCCCATCAGTCGCCTTTTGAAACCCCGTCGACTCCGTGTACTGCATACTGAAGAAAATGAGGTGAAATCATTTTTCTCATTTTCGACGTTATTTTTCCGCAACATTATGTAAAATTAGGTAATCAATATAACCGTCAAAGGTTTCAACCCCTTTTTATCTGTTTAGTATGTATAATAAGCTTTCAAATGCCACCTATAGATTTCGAGTTTCCCAGTTCAACGAGGAAGAAATTCCGTCCAAACAAAACTGTTCGAAAAGGGGCAAAAGTTTGCAAGAGACTTCAAACCTTTGCTCTGTTTCAAAGTAAAACTTTTCTTCCTTTCTTTTCCTCTTTTGTGTACTATTCGTGTATTACTGATATGATAAGAGTAAGTATTGAGTATTTGGTAATTCATGGAAGACTTCGATCAGTCTTCAACGAAGATCAAGATAAAGAGATGGTTCAACGTTGTGTTGATTAAGACAAAAGATTTTTCGGGTTCAACCTAAAATCCTTGAAATTTATATTTTTCTCTTATGCTAAGAAAACAAAATTAAATGCCCATTCTCAGAGTCTACCAAGATGGATTTTACCAAAACTTTCATAAAAAAGAACAAATTATCTCTAAGGACCCGACGAAAAGCGTGTGTGGCTCGAACCATGGGATAACAGATTCCAACTCAACCAATACTTTGACAATTTGGAACAAACACTCTTTGAATACAAGTTTTCAACACATAGAATATTTAACATGGGCGAAACTGGGGTTCAAACTGTTCCCAATAAAATTCCCAAAATCATTGCTCCAACTGGAAAAAATGAGGTTGGCGAGTGGTGTCCGCAGAACATGGAAAACTGTTACTGTTGTCTGTGCTATGAGTACCACTGGAAAATTTGTATCTCGATATTTTATATTTGCAAGGAAGAGAGAGAAGTTCGCAGTGCGAAACTTTGCCCCACAGTGCGGGGCAAAGATTTCCAAAAGCATTTTTTTGAAAAATCAAAAATTTGGGATCTTAATGTATTTATTAAAAATTCACATTTTTACCAAAGGTAGAGATGTTGAGCTACAACGCAAGCCAATTTTATAGACGATTAAATGAACTCCAAGCCAGTGAAAAATCAAAGTGTCAAAAATGCTAACCTTTACCCTAAGCAAGGCTTACCCTATAGGTGAGGTGACAGAAGATGTTCAAAATATAATTAAATAATAAATTGTCTACTCTGTCACTAATAGCAAAAAGGTTTTAAATCGCTTAGCGAGCATCATCAGTGCTAAAACAAATATACTAGTAACAGAATCAAAATATCAAAATACAATAACAAAAGTGAAAAGATAAAAAAGAATCCCCCTCCTTTCTCTCTCGCTAAACGATTGAAATAGTTTTTTGCTAATAAAATATCGACAGAGTAGACAATTCCATTTATTATTTAATTATATGTTTGGAGTCTGTCAACCTGTATAATAGTTACATTTTGAATAACACTATGACACCCGTAGTGTATCTGTAATATCTCATCCGAAGCGTTTCTTCTAAATGTGGTAATATAATTTATTTTTGGTAAAAGCATGTCTAATTCACGTACCAGAAGAAAAAAGTTTATATTTCATAGCTCAATAAATATCAATATATTTACGTATGCATCTGTAAAGGTAATTCAATATTTAACAGCCATCAAGATTGACCTGAAGTGGGGGAAGGGGAACCTTGGCCAGCAAATGACGTGTTCTTTCTTTCCTAAAGTTGGAGAGAGTTAATGACAGCATGTTTTAAAAGTACTGAGAGAAACCTATAATGACTCTTTTGGATGTGGCGTGCACTTTCAAGATTATGAAGGAGTAAATAAAAAGTACTATCAATATCATTTTTCTTTGACTTTGGGCACAACTGGAGTAAATGAGCTACCAAATAATATAAAAGCAGGTGTAGAGCAGGCACGAATTGTGCTATTACGTTTCATTCCGAAAAACGTTTAAAAATTTCTTCATCATTAACATGCTTGATTTATTATTTTACCTAACGATAAACAAGCAATAGAGAAAGATCCACTCTTTTTTCAAATCTTTTTCGGTTCTCTGAGTATCTCATTAACCAAACATATCAGGTTCTATTTAAGTTCCGTGTTAGGGGGCGACCTCTGGATCGGAAAACAATCATGCTCAGGAACAAACATTCCGCCGTTCTATTCCTGGATTGTTTATCGTCCACGCAAACATAATAGACTAAGAGCCAGCGATGTATTTACTAAAAGTGTTTCAGTAAGCTTCAAAATAAGAAGAAAAATGTGCCCCGAACTTAAATGCAGAAAAGCAGATCTTACGTTTGGAGTCCTTTAAAAGAAGGAAGACATAATATTTTGTATACATACCTGCAAGATTGATTTTGTCTATCAAAACATTACACTTACTTTACTCTAAACAGTTTTTCTGACAAAGTGGCCCTTGGTAAAATGATAATAAACACACAAAAACTGACAGAACCCACATATTTAGTGACACGAATTTGTATAGTTAGTGCAAATACTCTTTCTTAAATCGCCAATATTTTATTGGTGAATAAAGAGTCATACCACACGAGTACTTCAATGCCTTCCTCGGTGGTACCTCGCAGCTAAAATATATTTGGCCACGTTTACCGTATTTATTTATCTCACCCATTTATGACTGTTTGTAAACAAGCACGGAGTTTTCACACCAATACGCCATATTATGTTTTCCTTGTCAACATTGGTGGTCTTGCAATATTGCACATCTTACCGCGGAAGCTTATTCATTTTTTTTTTTTTTGAAATCGCATCACACACTCAATATTTCTATAAAAACTTAAATAATTAAAATTTTAAACTAATTAATATTAACCCTTTCATAATCCTTTGGGTATACTATGTAGTTTGAAACAATTCAAATGCAAACCACAAAGTTGAAGCTAAAAATAACATGGATGTAGTGTTTCATGGGTTTCATTTCACGATTCAAATTAGATAGAAACCTTAATGATTGATGAACTGTACCACGGTACATTTACTAGGGTTATGTATCGAACTGTTTAACAGCATTTTAGTTAATTTGAAATAGAATATAGTATGATGAACTATTTGTGTATATTTCTTAGCACCACAAAAGTCATCAATGTTCGATTGATTTGATCGTCTAGTGGTTGTTACGCGGAAAAACCGTAGCAAGATGTTAAGGAATGAATAAACAGCTCAATGTTAACTCTGATTCCAAAAATATCTCTTAAATATCTTTTCTAACTCACAAAGATGAATTCCCCACGGTAGATGAATTCTCGCTTGCCACGGAGATATCCCGGGTTCGATTTCCGTTGGCTCGGAAAATTCATTAATAATAATAATAATTTATTAATCTGCAAGTGAGCAATGCTCGGTGGCAGATGGAAAACATAATAGATATAATAAGAATATACATAATACAATAATGTGAAATTTTTAAAAAATCATCGCCCATATATCTATGAAATACATACGCGGTACAAAATGCTTAAAAAATTAGTTCACAATAAGCGAGAAGGATAATACACCTAAGAAATTAAAAAATTAATTAGGTCCATACGTGTGTATATTATATACGTACAGAAACACATTTTCACTTACAAACAGATACAGACACACACACTCATACGTACAAGCACGGTTCAATATATACACATATACCATTACTCCTCCTATAAACTTAATGTAAAAATAATTGCTGTAATATAATTAAAATAAATTAATAACTATAAATATAACGTCAAAACAGGATTGCTGTGAACATTCACGCACACTTCACATCACTACACAACACTGCACTGCACTGCACTGCAATTCTATTCGCTCTGAGCATTTTCTATACCCTTTGTTTCCATTCACCTCACTACACTGCACTGCACTACACATGTGCTCCTATTTCGAAGAAGCAAGAAGTCGGTTGCGGAAACTTTTTTTTTTTTGTAAGTTCGTATGTGTTGTTGCAGGTAAGTTATTCCATTCTACAATGGTTATATTCACAAAGGAGTATTTCCCAATATCTGTTTTCTGTTTCCCACTTATTTTACGCTTGTGGTCGCCGCGACTAATATAGTTCGATTGGTGGAGTCTAGCGTTCATTGATTTCCATACAGGCTCTCTCAAGTAGGCTTAAAAGAAAGTACAAAGACACGCGAACTTTCTTCGATTGGAAAGTGTGCCCCACTCTAAATTTTACGTGTGTCCCTAACAAATTTTGCAGCCTTTCTTTGTATCCGGTCTAATTCATTGATCTGACCCTCCCTAACAGATCTCAGCAAGCGGCACCGTACTCCTGTATAGGTCGGACTGATGAAGTGTACGCCACGGTTTTTTGATTTCCAGTTCCCTTTTCGAAGAACGCGTCTCATGAAGTTCAGCACTCTCCAAGCTTTCTTTGTTGTGTATTTTACATGTTTGTGTAGAGAATTCTCCCCACTCTGCCACAGATTATCTCGTAACTAATGAATATTACAAAAGCACTCAGCTAGGACACTTAGTTATCTTACTTAGAATACCTAAGAATTCTTCAAATATTCTCTATTGGAGGGAGATCCAAGCTTGCTGCTGACCACAGCAAAAGAGGCGAACGTTAAATGCACGTTGTTGTTGGTTCCGTCGGGTAAAAATATTTTCGGAAGAAATCTTATTTCTTGACAAACAATTTATGCTGTGAAGAACATATACCACTTCAAGAACATGTATGTTTCTGCGTTCACTAAGTCGATTACAATTAGAATCTCAGGTACAAATTCACCCGTCCATTGTATATTTTCATCTGAGGTACAGTCCATCTGAGAGATTTGGCCAACGCAAATCGGTAACGTTTGTTCGATGCTTGAGAAATGGCTTTCGTCGCGCTTTGTGGAATGTGAAGCGTTCCTTCGTATGTATCAACGCGTATTTTCTTCGGGAATGTTCTTTCCAAAGTACTGCCTTTACCATTTTACGAGTAAAAGGTCTTCGAACGATACGTGCTTATTTTAAGAAATGTCTACGAAACTGGCGCACTTCGCGTTCAGTCAAAGTTAGTTTGCGACATGGAAGTATCAAATAGGATACATCAGTCCGCGTCTACCATTTTATAATACAAGGCAATGTACGACTGTTTCGTGTCTTTGTCGATTAATTTGACAATGAGAATCCCTTTTACCTGTTCTATGATCATATTGCGTACACCAAGATCAATAACCGGTCCTCACGCTATTCTTCCGCTTAGCACTACTAACAGTCGCGAATCCTTACTTGAACGTAGTTTCGTACGGAACTACATCAGAATTGTGTCCGAAACAACTGGAATATTAGCGTTCTTTCATTGCAGACTGTTGGGATCAAGAATGCAACTTTTAGAGTATATTTAAATGGTTCTTTAGGTTTTTCAATGTCACGTTTGTGCGTGGTACACCGCTACAAATATAGTTTAAACAGAGTAACAATGAACCCAATATTATATAATTTTTAAGAAACATAGAGGTCGAACTATCCTGACGTTGTGTATTGGGATAGGAAAGCTCTTTTTTTTCTTTCCACTAGGAACTATTATGAAATGAGGTAGCTAGTGACTTGTGGAGGCGTATGAGAGTAATTCAGACATTTGTATTTAAATTTTGTTCGATCGCAAAATCACTCTGTATGTGACGTTTCATTACAGGGTTTTTATGATACTTATCTTTTCTACTTGTCTTTTTTTTCTCGTTCGTTCTTTTATGTTACAAGGCAAAGCCGTTTTGTCAGTCAAGTTATTTATGCCACGATTGTCACCTGTCTCTTACCCCGTGGAGACAGGCGCAAGTCTAAGATAACATGCTCTTGAGCATTTCCCGTACCTGAGTGTAGATTTATTGCATAACGTAAATTAGCATACTCAATAAAAATATCAAATTTACTGAATAATTTATTGTCAAAATAGCAATATTATCGCTTATAATTTTCCATTTCTCCTTCACATTCCTTCTCCCCAATTAAAGTATTTATTAATACATTCTCCTTCGCCTCCATAAAACGTGCAAACCCATAAAATTTGCTTCAGGGTCTCATACCAACTTCAAAAATGCAAATCGGTCTTCGAAGTAAGAACTTATATTGTATAAATATTTTCATCTAATTTTTAAAGATTGTGATGTCGACAATATACTCGTACAAAGACACCCTTCTCCTTCTTTCTGGTACCATAATTCTTTCACTGCTAGTTCCATAGCTTATATTCTTAGAAAATCACTTTGGTGTGTTTATTTTTAGTTTCCACGTAATTTGTTATTTACTCATCCAAAACTTTTCCAGAAGTTGGCGACAACAAGATGTATGAGAATCCGTTGATTATCTTTCACGTCATTTAAAGGACATCTTCACTTTCCCAAATTCAAAAGAGACATTTATACTATACTTCGATCATTTTTTCATGGGATTCTTCATAGCTTCGCTTAACTATCTGGTTGGTCATTCCATCGTACACCGGACTTTGTTACTACATCCCTTAAGCAAAACATCAAAACACCCTTGTTATTTTTCGGAGTGAATATTTCTCTCTTTAATTTTCAAAGTGAATATTCGTCTCTTTCATTTCCCATTCGTTTTTCCTCAACATCGCGTTTCTCCGAACGATTTGCGTTCATCTAATTTATCATCATGCAGTGCCATATTTCTTTCCGTCTCATTCTATTGACACATGAAATAAGGGAAACCCCATTATTAGTACTGAAGCGTTTATCACTGAAATTTGGGCCTAATCCCCGTTTTGGTTCAATTATCTCTGCTTTGAACGTTTCCTTTGCTGCTGTGTTCTGCTCCTCGTTTCCTCATCTGTTCCCTCCAATTGTGTTTTGGTATATCTTAGAAGTTTATTTCGTTCCTTGCTCAACTCCGTTAAGGTTTCAGTCCACCGAAACTTGCCTCTCCTTCTCCACGCTCGTGACTGTAGCTTAAACCTACCACATATTTCTAATAATGTTAATTGTAATCTACAAATGGCTTCATCTATTCCCTATCATGTTTAAGACTCTGAACAGCAAAGGGAAACTACCAAATCCGAGGAAACATTTCCCGAGAAACTTGATGAAGAGTCCAAGGGTATTCAAACCTACTCAACTTAAGCGAAGCTGGGTGACCTGTCCTTAGAGCTAATTGCGAAGGATGGACGGATTCGCGGGAGAGATAAGATTCGTTAATCTGTTTTAAAGAGTCGTTATAGATTTCCCGAATACTTTATGGCAGTTACTCGGTTCAAGAATACTCTCTCCGTCTCGAAGTGGGAAAGTCGGAATAATTTTCCCTCTGGAACATGGAGACACGTTCAACTGTCAATACAGGATAAAATTCAACCGAAAAAATTGTAACATTGGAGCAATGTCACAGAGTTTTCAGTAAACAGCATCACTAATATAAAAAGTATATCCATATTCTTTGTAAGACTACGTATGATCATATGATTTATGCTTCTGTTTTCTTTCTAAGAAAAAACATGTAAATATATTTCCTCAGTAGAGAGATCCCAGGGACATCGGATAAACACCAGAACTCAAATAGTGGTTAGACATAAAATACACAGCACCAGATTCATTCACGAATTGAAACAAAAAATAAAGGTAATAAAAAAATCAAGTATTTTTCACTAATAGCAGTTCAACATGTGTATTGAAGAAAACACAGAATTAAATATATTTCATACCACCGAAATGAATATGTAAATTTATTTATTTAATTTTTCTGATTATTATTTTTGATAGAGTACAAATATGCTAAAAGTCTACAGAAACTATGAGAGAAATGTACAAGAGGTTTTTAACGAATTGCTGGATTGTGTGTCAACTGTACCCCTTTTCCTCAGGATATAAATTATCTACATGTATTTCAGATACATTCTTTATACCTTTACCAGACAACGCAATTTTCTAACACGGCGCATGGTCATTGCAATACCTGATGAATTGGAGGAGGTCACAGTTAATATCTTCAAAACCTTGCTCTCCGGACTAAAATGTACGTGACTTTTTCATGCTTGGTTCAGTCGAGCGAATTTATGTTCCCCACGTTCAAAACTTGCAAGAATTACGTGAAAGAATTTGTTCTCCTTCGCATGTGCTACGTAATACATACATGCTTTAGAAAATTTGGACTGGACGAGTTTATTTGTGATGAGATATTTTTACTTTACTTTGCGTAATATGCAGATAAATTCGACTTTTTAAGCAAAATACGAGTCCACCTAAATACATTTTTGTTAATAAATAAGTACCATTTGTCAAAGAAATAAACCATTTTTCAATCGAATGTTTACGAAATAATTTTTGGCCTGGAGCATGATAATTATCAGATCAATTAGCAAAGTATTGAGTCTTCTCTTCATGAATCAATTGGCCATTGAGCTCGAAGTGTTAAAGTGTTTTGAATTTGCCTAGGAAGAAGGTCACATTCTGTCACGTAACTCATGAATCAACTGTTGTTCTTCCAAAACTAATCCGATAAATTTCTGAAAAAAGTGTTCAAAGCACTTAGTAGTAATGTTTTGATTCGAGAGTTCTTAACATCAAATCCAGGACGGAGCGGAATTTTAGCATTTCCTATTCATTTCTTTGTTGTCCGGCAATTCTGGGCAAAGGTTTCTTCGATAGTTCCTCCGACTATCCATGGTGAATTCCGGAAATGTATCTCAGCACTTTTGCTCTTTTTCTTTCTGCGTATATTATACAGCTACCTCCCCACGTAACGAAAAAAGAAATAAAGGGTAAGTAAAATAATTCACCCAATTTTTTTTCATCAGAGCAAAACCAGAGACGGTCACCCTCTTCTCTCAATTTGAAATGAAGAGATATAACCCTTTTGGATGGGAAACCTTCACCCTTTAATCCATAAGAGAAGGCCAGGGAGTATGGAGAGAAATTGCGCGGGAGATGGAAACGGTACACGGATATGGGTGATGCGGAAGGTGTGCGCGTGAAATGGAAGTAGTTGAAGCGTTGATGAGACGGGTGAGGGGGAACGAGGGCGAAGGGCGCCGTAGCTACCATAGGCGCCCGCAGGCGCGAACGCTTCGGTCGCTCTCCTCGCTTCGTGACCAACAGGCAAATCGCGTGCTCGCGCCGCCTCACTCCAGGGCTCGTGGCGCCCGATAAGCACACTATTCTACATGGCTACTCCACTGACCTATCTTCAGAATGCACGCACGGTTCCGTTTAATGAATGCTCGATAAGAACACGACAACCGAAATAACTGAGCGCTTCAAGCGCAGAATTAAGCGAGGTGCAATTTGCACAGGACAGAAATAGAACGAAATCAGCATTAATTAGTTCTTTGAATGAATCCCTTCAAAGTGCCTCAGAAACAATTAGAGTATACTCGACTTCTGAGAGAATGAAGAGCAACACAGAACTTGATTTATTGTGGAATATTAACTGATTTTGTAAGTCTACAATTAAGTACACAAAGCTGTGAAACATAAAGAGCAAATCGATAACCAAATAGATTTCGAAGAGGTTCAACGATTTTCTGCTCAAAATAAACGCTATTTTCTAAACGTGTATCAACTACTAAACTGATGTTTCAGTGACATATTATGACGATTAAATGACATAACAAAATTGACAACAAATACACTAATCTCATTTATCGTTTATTGATGGTAATACACTAATACACAGGAAATGTGACCTATTAAATTGATGGAGATTTTGTGGAAGCGAAATTTAAATTATTCTACCATATCCCGAATTGTCGGTTCCCATAACCTTGTAAAATGTTTCGCCATGTATGCGAGGAGAAGTTCTTCGAACCTTTCGGACAGCAAGCCAACAATGAACGCGGGGAGCAGCAACCGAAGCCAGTGGACAAGGGGCGGAGCGCCGCGCCGCGTCGGATTCACGGTCGTGTATCTCACCTGTGGCTGCTCCTGGTGGGGCGGGGCTCCGAGCAACCTGCCCGCGGACCTCAGCGCCGGCAGCGGCGGGCGGCGGCTCCGGTGACGGACTGATTGGCACTGGGTTCCCAAGCACGCTGCTGGTCGCCTCTTGGTCGCTGGCGGGGTGCAGCAAGCGAGCGGACAGGGGCTGCGTACGCGCCGCGCCGGCCGCGCACCGGCACCGCCCCAACACGCACGCGCCGCCCCGCCACCTCCGCCGCCAATACCCTCTCCTCTGCCCGTGCGAAACGTCAAGAGCATGGAGCGAAGCACATAATTGGAAGTTCAAATTCGCTCTCATCTCCCTGAGACGTGATAATGCATTTGAATTCATCTATATTTGGAAAGGTTTAGTAGAAACAAAAATAGAATACTTGTGCAAATAGGAGATCGAATTCTGCAACTACTTTCAACAATAACATAACATAAGAGGGACTTAAGAAATATAAAATCCAATTAATCCACGCTTATATATTAATGACTCCAGAAAGTCATAAATAATTTAGATTTGGGCAAAATATGTTGGAATGACATTGTAAAAATTATATTTCTATTTGGCATGAGCATTATATAGAGAAATAGAGAGTTGTCTATAGAGAGATTCTTTCCTACCCTCGCCTGTCCCTTGGGGGTGTACGTCAAGGACTGGCAGGGGTTAGAGAGAAAAAGGTAGGATGGAAATATCTTCAAGATGAATTTTGTGATTCAGGAGTATCCCCAGTACCGGCACGGATATGGTCAACTATCAACTGCAATGTTTATCTCTTGACTTCAGATAAAATCTGTTTGGGTGAGATCTAGGATTACGAAATCGTATCCTCCTCCTCCTCGTCCGACTACGCTTAAACAGACCGTGAAAAATATGATTCAAATTGCTACTCCTATACTAAGACACGAAATATCTATACCTTCTTGAGGAGAAGATCGGGATATTTTCGAAAGCTAAGGTGAAAAATGGGAGGAGATCGAGAAAATCGAATAATACCAGCCGCAGCTGTTGAATACACTCATCAGTATTTGAACGTTGTTAGCAGTTACATATCTAGTGGTAATGAAGGATTCTGTCAAGGAAGCCGTACAATCTTTATCTTCTCATTTTACTTGTTACAAAACATAATATAAGTCGTTCATACAATTTTTTTGAATAACGAATTTTACCATTTTTACGCATCGTGGCCCGGGTTTTTTCTCCGGTTTTCCTTCGGATAAGAGGCGGGATTTTTATTTAGGTCCACTACGCTCTGGCCTAGGAGCGTCAGTTTCATTAATACTCTTTGATTCATTAAATATGAATTTTGAGTTATTTTTTAGTTACAAATTATTAGCAATACTTTCGGAGTGTTTTAAAGAATTGATAATAGTACATATTAAAAAATAATTCTCTTGCATCCTATTGATAAAAAGCAGCTAAATACTTTTATTCTTATATTAGGTGACACATGCCATAATTTTGTTGAGACGCTGAAATCATTAAATCGCTACTGTCTTAGGTCCCTTGATCGGAATCGCTATTGTCTTAGGTCCCTTGCTTGCTTCCGGATTAGTTTATTATTCTCCACGTTGTCAAAATCAGTTTGTATTCGCTTTTCTATACTCAATTATTATTATTTTCATCTTGTTCACGACTTTCTGTCGGTTTCTTGTGGTTGGAGAAGTCATGGACTCATCTTAACCGCATTTATGATAATTTTGGAGAGAAATATCAAGGAGTTATCATCAAACATCACATGTATAAGAATCGCCGAACTATGTGGATTGTTTAGGATAACTGATTTTTGCATGAGTTGGAAGTTTTGTGGCCTGAGTTCCAGTTCTTGCAACGATTTAAACAGGTTCTTGGGTACTACTCCCATGTTTGACAGTATTATAGGGATTACTCTCACTCTGTCATATTTCCACATGTCCTTAATTTCGAAGCAAAGGTTAATGTGCTTTGTAATTTTATTTTTGTATGATAGTTCCAGATTATTGTTGTTGGTGATGGCAATGTCTATGAGGAGTATTTCTTTCTCTCTTTTTTTCTTGACTACTATATCTGGTCTATTGTGTCTTCTGTCTGATATGATGGTTCTACCCCAATAAATCTCATAATTTTCATTTTCAACAATGGTTCATTTTGATAGAATCCTTCATTACCACTAGATATGTTTCAAAATGGTTCATATTGGTAGTAATTTACCTTATTTTCCTGTAGTTTGTATTTCAATTATTTTCCTGTAGTTTGTATTTCTATTATTATTATTATTATTATTATGGTGATTGTTGTTTTCTCTCAGGTTATACCTGGTATATTGGTCAGCTGCGGGAATGGTATTCCAAGCAGTTGTCCCTATCTACAATTATTGTAAAAAAACGTCTGATTATGTTGCATGTATTAAGAATAATGGATTTCTGCATGACAATTACGATTTTGCTGAATTTTTTGAATCCGCCTCTGCCTTAGGGCCCTTGATCGGAATTGATGGGATGGTCCCTTGCTTGCTTCCGGAGAGTAAATTAGTTTTTTTTCCTCCACGTGGTCATACGCAGTTTGTACTGTTTTTTGACAATAAATTTATTTATTTATTTGGCTTTTAACTGAGATTTTGGTTAAGTTCCTCTGACGTAGATTATGTACGATTCCTGTACTTGAAATAATTATGGGAAGAATTTGGGTGCGAGCTTTCCACTGACGTTGAGTTTGGAAGGCTAGATTGATGTATTTCCTAATTTTCTTTGCGTAGGTCTTTTTAAGGTTGACATTATTGGAAATGGCTACAAAATGATGAAGGTAATTTTCTATCTTTTGTCACTGAGTGCTAAGTCAGTCTGTTGTGTTCTGTAGCATTGGCAGTTAGTATGGTTCTGTCGTAGTAAAGTTAATAGTTCTCCAAAACTGTTCGGAGGAATAGCGATTGTAGGGTTGAGGATCAGTTTTCAAGAGAAGTATTGAGAATAGGTTTGAGAAGCGAGAGATTGATGAAGGATTGAAACTACTTGGTTATGGCGGCGTAGATAGTCAATGTTGAGCAAGAGATGTACAACCGGATATGATATGTTCTATTGTTTCACTGTTGGCAGTACACCTTCTACATTTGTCACTAGTTGTGGTAGGATCTTTAGCTATGTTCTTTAAACAGTTCCTTATCGGTATGACTCCGTCTTGAATCGCCATCATCAATCCTTCAGTTCCTGCCAAGATGCAGCAGGCTGAAGCCATTTATTCGACATTTCCAAGTCACCATTTTCTTCGTGTATTATTACTATTATTGCAATGCTAAAACTTCTTGAACTCGTGAGAGGTCATGTACCGAGCACAACGTGAAAGATCGCGCAAGGTCGTCTTGCCCGAGAATCAATGGCCCGGAACTCTCAAATATTTACAGAGGACGCAGTTTGTTACAACAATAACATTAAATATTACCATTAAAATGTAGACAGATATTTTCGAGACCCATGGCAAGACACACGAAGTACATTCGGCTAATTAGGTCACACATGAGTCACGCACTTTCTAGACTTTTGTAGTGTTGCGTACGAACAAGCATACGGACAACTCGCTAACACCAAATGAAGCAGTGGAAAATGTGGGCAGCAATTTCATAGCATTGTGTTCATAGAAAGGTACTGAGACGGGATAATAATAATAATAAATTCATTGTCAAAAAAGCAGTACAAACTGCGTATGACCACGTGGAGGATAATAAACTAATTTACTCTCCGGAAGCAAGCAAGGGATCATCCCATCAATTCCGATCAAGGGCCCTAAGGCAGAGGCGGATTCAAAAAATTCAGCAAAANATAAGATAAAAAGTTAGCTGCGAGTTATAATATTAATAGAATGTCAATGTTTGTAATTTAACGCAAAAAATTTACATGTACAAATTTTTATCGAACTATAGATTATTCTGAGTCTAGTGTTTAAAAATCATAAGAAATGAAATGATTAAATTCACCTCGAAATTCACGATTTATTATTACAATAAACATGCCCCTGGACACAGACTAGAGAACCTGAATAAGAAATCTGCCTCTACCCGAAGGAAAACCGGAGCAAAACCCGGGCCAGGACGGAAAAGTCATAATCATTTTTCGCGGCAAGATGGTAAAAAAGGACGTTGAAACCTGTCGAAAAGACCGGACACGACCCCTCACGTATTAATTTTACAAAAAATCTCTTTCAAATTCTTACCAAAGCGGACTATTTTAAATTCAATAACAATATAGAAAGACGTATAATTTTTTTGATTTCAATAACAACATTCAAAAACAAAAACTTAGCAAGTAAAGTATAGCCTAAATGTATTTAAACATAAACATACTGACGGTGTTATGAAAAAAATTGAAAACAATGTAATAATTTTTCAATTTATATTAATAGAGCTATAATTATAAACTTAGAAGAAATGTAGACTGTCTCCCATTAGAGGTTTCTTCACTCAAATTATTTAAGTAAGATAAAATCGGAGAACAAATTTGTTTATACTTTAATTTTGTGTACCTTAAGGGAAAAAAATAATGTAATCAGTTTATAGTACCCAAATAATAAGTTGAAAATATAATCAGTTTATAATATCCAAAAATATACGTACAATCCATCTGCTTTATGCATGTTGTGTCACATTTTCTTCTTTTTCTCTCCTAAAAAGCATATTAATTTTATTGGGAAGGAAACATAGATTACACTTACATTACAACGTAAATAAATAAGATCCAGGATCTAATTAGGGAGGTGGAACCTTCGGTGTTCAAAAGTTCTAGGAGTATTGAACATTTGGTACAAAATAATTCAATTTTAAGGCTAAATTTAATATATTTTTATTTGCGTTAGCAAAACCTGCACGACCCTAAGTCGCCGGATATCGACCGTACAAGAGACCAGAGGAGGCGTTTTTATCAACTCATCAGTGAAGACCTCACAGGATGGGTAACCGCTGAGGATCCTTTTTCCGAGAACCTCTCTCGCTTATTTTCCTATGATGTGCAAATCCATTGCCCAGATCCATGGGATCTGGGATCAGGAATGGCACGTTCAAGAATGGGCACTTGCAAAACGGTATAACACCATGCGCCCCCACATATTAAGACAGATTCAGGATGAGTGGCCGTAGATGACTTTTTCGAGTATGTCTACTACTTGTTTCCCCTGGAGATCAAATCCTTTACAAGATACCTAGGATGTGGTACGAGTTCTCTCAGTCAAATCAGCGAACCAAAGTAATCCATACTTCGCAGGGATCTCAAAGTGGACAGAATTTATCAATTTGCTTTTCTGTCCAGTTTGAGAACATTGGTCTCTATGCTTTCCACCCGCAAAATGCTTTCTAGCCACGCATATCTCGTAACAGACTGAACGTACCTAAAAGATGGGTTTAGACGTCGCGCGCATGATTCACGTATCTCACTCGCGAGTAAAACTCACCCACAACCCAACCATTTACAAAACCTAAATCTATGCGCAAAGAAGGGAGAGACAGTGTGTGCAATTATGGAAATGTAGGGTCAAAGTGAAAACGATACCTTATAATTTTTATAATAGTTTACCGATTACGCGACAAAAATTGGCGCATATGTAAAATTACAACAATTTCCTAACAAATTACTGTTTTGTTTAAAATATTGACTAATATAAATTAATTTCGTCTTCCATTTAGATGCTCACCAAACAAAGGAATATTTCTTATTTAACATATTTTTCATCAATGAAGTAGATGCATCACTTAGTTGACACTAATTGATGTACCTGTTGGCTTAGTTACCAGGAAGCTACCTCAATGTACCTTTTACACGCCTATAAAACGATCACTTGCTCAACAACATTCGGTACCCGTCTTCACGACACGAAGAAGTGACTCTGAATTCCTTTGGTGGGTGTCCAAAGTTCGGCAGCCTCTCGGTTCTCTGACAGTCGCGAACGCAGCAAACCTCGGGTAGAGACCTTAAAGTTAGAATGTATGTACCTCTAAAATGCAGGTCTCTTACCTCGGGGCGAGGGACACGTCTATACAAAACGAGTCCTTTCACAAATAAGGTAAGTACGTGTTTGGCGAACACGGGGCCCCGAGCTGAGACTAGCATTACTTCCACTTACTTGTGCCATGCTCCTTCCTTTCTCTTTCCTGACCTCCCTTGGTCATCTCTTGTTCTTTCCGATCCCGACACCATTAGGGCTAGGGTATCTTTCATTTTCCTACCTCGCCCCAGGGGACTAACATCTAGTAAGTACGTGTTTGGCGAACACGGGGCCCCGAGCTGAGTCTGGCATTACTTCCACTTACTTGTGCCATGCTCCTTCCT
>NNCF01129743.1:313296-351424 GCA_002313205.1 Laupala kohalensis
GCTAGGGTATCTTTCATTTTCCTCATTCCTCTCATTTTTTGTCCCCCCTCATGTTATGTGTCCCCCTCCATTTGATGTATGTTGTGAGATATGTTTTGGTGTGTTGTAGATCAGGGAGGTTTTTAGTGGGTAGGGCTGAATCATTCGACGAGTCCCACACGCGGGGGGAGTCATGTTGGCTCTCCCTAGTGCGTAACTGCATTTTCCCTACCTGTACAAGTTTTTCGGGCTCCAATGACCTTTGATGTCGACATGAGCCGTAAAGCCCCACCAAAAAAACAAAAACAAATAAGGTGCGCGATGCAAAGTCTAAACCCAGCTTAATAGATTAACCCATTTCAACATTTTCACCCCTCCTTACCCATTTAATAGGGAAATATCAAAATTTCTGGAAGTTTACAGATATTTAAATATGAATAACATTTACGTTAAAAACCCGAGGTACCTCAATTAGCTCGCCAGAAATAATGGAAATAAAATACCGCCACATGCCGTTAGCGAGAACGACTAATTTTTAAAAACTATTTCTACATCATTACACCCATTAAAAAAGTCAAATATGGAAAAATGTTTTAAGATGTTTCGTTTAACATACAAAAATCGAGATAATATATCATTGATTTCGTAAGTTAAAGTGAAAATAACAAAAATTCGGTAAGTCTTAATCCAACCTTAACCACCAACTTAGAATCGGTAATTCGAATTTACATCTTCTACAATTCACAGCAACATCACATAGAAATTTCTATTTTACAAGTAATACAGTATTTCAAGTATACAGTATTTTTTTCAAAAAAAATTGTTTTGTGAAAAAAGGTAACACTTACCAAAAGAAATTTGTAGCTTTAAAAGTAATGTAAAAAAGTGACACTGGTTTTGGTAACATTACGTTGATAATTTTTTTCAGACCAGGGTAAACTGTAGGGGTTGTTTTTTCAAAAAACTGGAGATACACCAAGATTCCTTTCCTTGTGAGATATGGAAGGGCAGGGGTGTGATATCCTTAGTGTTACATAACACAAACTTTTATAGCATAATTTTTGTGGAGTACTTTTCTCTCTTTTTTTTTGGGGGGGGGGGAGCTTTAGGACTTGTCAATGTCATTAGAGTCCTTGTAGGGTGCTTTTTATCCTCAAAGTTGTAACTGAAATCGATATACTCAACTGCTCAGTGAGAGCACAGAATAGTGAGGAATGAATTATTAAGACAATGTACCACAATTTCTCTTTTTTCAAAGTGCAACACAAACTTTCCTTAATGGATGGGGTAGGTAGGGTTAATGGTATGTCATTATGGGAGGGGCAAGAAAGAATATCTTCAAAATCCAGAACCAAGTTAAGTACATGATAATATTTTATCTTCAAGGATACTCAAGGTTTAATGTGATCTTTAAAGATGATGTAATAAGAATTAATTCAACTTGTGATACTGATGGAATAAGATATCCTACATAGTAAACTGGGTCCACTATTTATGTTATGTTAAAATAATTTGAAAGATGTAGAGGATAAAAGAAAGTTTCTGAGAGAAAAAATACTTTGATCCTGAATAGCGATAAATATGTATAGGAAAGCTTATTGATGAGACAGCATATCACACATAAACGCTTACAGCCTGTGCATCAATACTCTGACTCAATAAATGCAAAACTATTTACATGAAAATAACATCCAATTGTTTCTGGATACCAAGGAAAATGAACTGTTTAAGTTGCAGTTTTAAGGTATCACTGTATTGCAGTTAATAACACTGAAAAGACAATATTTGAAAGTAATTGAAGGCAAGTACTTCAGACAGAATTATTATATGAACACTAGACTAAAATGAACACGGTAAGGCTAAATGTGACACATCAAGAAAATAAATATGTAGAAAGATACTTAAAAGCTCAATGAGCTATTAATCAATGAACATTTTATAAAAGGATTTCTTCCTTCAACGAAATAACAACAAAATATTACACTAGGATACACAGATGAAAAAATTATTCATTTAACACTATATACCAACTGATTCGACAATCCCAAAAGAATTCAGGAGGTAAATAAAAAAACAAACAAAGAAATATGATCAACTCGCAGTATATTCAAATAAATAAACATTTTTGAGCAATACAGCACTAATTCATCTAGCACCCATTACAATTCAAAAAAGAATATAATACACCATTACATAACTCTCCAGTAGACTACCACATGTGATTCATATCCCTTAAGAGAATATTGGACAATAACAATACTCATAGAGAAGAATCATAAAATATCCATAAGCTTTAAATAATTAACTAATATGGTAAAAACAGTACAATTATGATACTGTAATAAAATAATATCAACTCATTTTTACATACATGACCCAAACTTCATCATCTCTGTTACATTAACTTCACTGAATCATTGATACGGTGCATTCACTTAAGAATAACTCCACGAACACATACAAAAAAAGATTTAGTTATAACTAAAGTGTAAAGGATTGGCACATCAAAATCATTAATCGCTGCAACTAACAACTTAAACATGAAATCAAATAAATATATTAAATAATAACATTTTGGCATTAGTGAGTAAATGAGTTTTCATGAATTGATGCATTGTATACTGAGGTTTCCAATACTTTAAGTAAAATTTTCAGTATCTAAATTTTTCAATAGTATAGCTATAATTGCCATGATATTTTATATTTTAATATAAAATAATTATTCACATCACTGAAATGCAAACACATGGGATTCTAAAATAAACAAACTATTTATGAAATTGACAGGTTACAATTTCATACACTAAGTAAAATATCATTGTATCATAAATTTCCAATTCTCTTTTTCTTCATTACATAAAAGCACAAAACACAACACAAGAAAGAGCTCTAAGATCAGAGCATATGAAAAAGTATTGGGAGGACCACAAGGCCCAAACAGAGCCTTCAAAGAAGACTAGATAATGGACTGACTAAAGTGATCCTATGTGGTCAAAAAAGAAAAGAAGAAAAGCACAAAAGTGCATGAAAATTGATTAGGTTCATCAGTCCAAACACAAATAGTTCAAGTACAAGAGTGAGAATTGATTCATAATGATGCCCACACTATGAAGGAGAATTTATTCAGAAAATAAGAAGTTTGATTTAGTTTTAGAGGTTTTTAAAGATTTGAATGGAAATACTCACTTTTTTTCAAACGAGATGTAGACATACACAAAAATAAACAATACTGAATAACCAACAACTTTAAAAACAATTAACAGAACAGCATGTGGCAGCCTTGTACACATACATTCTTACATCCATAATTAATTCCCATAACATACATGTATAAAATACTTGGAATAATTCCTTGTTTCTATCAAAATTCATATATAAAGGCAATAATAATGCATTTGTACACAATAATATCCAATAAATTCATTAAATATGTGATATAAATGATGATAACTTCATACAGAATACAACAGGAGAGTAATCTAATAATTCAAATTACTATACAGTCAATGAGAAATATAGGAACACAGTCGTAAAGAGCACCCTTGTAGACCGAGAAATAGTAATTTCAAAAACACTACCATGCATGCTAGTAAAAAAGTTGTACATGCCTGCATGTACAAGTCGATAAATCAATAAATTACCTATAGAATGAATGTCCTGTTAACAGAATTAATCTAAATTATTTGGCCTAACATAACACACATTTTGAAAGGTAAAGTATACAGAAAACTATTTACAAGTTTGGTTTTCATTTTCTCTGATTGTGACAAGATCCTTCTAATACTGTCAAAGAATCAATTATACAAAAGGTCACAAGACGATTAAATCAGTCTTGCTTCACAGCTAAACAAGGAAGTTGTTCAGCTCTAATGAAACTGAGTCCAATTGGCGGGAGAATTTTGAGTAGGCCTTGGTAAATCTGTTGACGAACAAGTTTGAAGTTTGACAGAGAGCATGTCTTGAAAAGGATCCAAGGAAGTTGCACTCTGTGGTCCTTGGGTGGAAACTAATCTCTGAGGTGACAGAGATGCAGGCGACATATTCTGATTAGTACCATTATAAACACTAAGTTTGCTGAAATCCAAGCCATATTCTTTCAATAAAAAGTCTGTGTCTTGGTTGTTTGTACTAGGTTTTGAAGATTCAGCACTTCCTGACCCTGGAGTGAAGTATGGGTACAAAGGATTGGTGAAACCACCAACAAGTTCTGGTGGAGCAAGTTTTTCTTTGGTTGCTAAGGGATCAAACTCCACTTCATCCTCATCACTTGGAGTGGAGTCCAATTCAATTAAATCAGTCTGCTTTGGCTAAAAGGTAATAAAATAGGAACACAATTACAAATATACATTGAGAAATCCATTATTTACTACCTGACTGGTGGAACTGTTCATAATTGACAGTCTTGCTAGTCCAGAGATCAAATAAGAAAATACTTTTCCCAAAATTTTCAGAAATGACACATATTGCAATAAACACCAAACTCTCTACAAGAAAGTAAGGCATCAACCTATGCTTGAGTCGAATATAGATAAGTGGAAAAATTTGTAAGTTTATGATAATAATCATAATGTATTCCTATCATAAAACAGATATCACCATATGACAGACAAAAAAATCCTTGAACAAATAAATTTCCTTCACACATAGTTAAGTTCTGCAATAAGTGACTCAACTATCTTTGATCAATGTCAGCAAACCAACCACAAGTAAATTAAATAACCAACATATTAAATTAATACATTAGAGAAAGAACAAACCAAATCAACAATAGAAAGCTTCCAGATTACAGTGTTCTCAACTATTTACAATGAGTAATTGAATGCCAATAATTTAAGTTAAATGCATAATAACTAAGACACTACACTACTTATATGGAAAGTATTAAAGAAAAGTTTACAGAAATTTTGTAATGAACAAACAAAATTAATATATGTTAAGTACAAAGACCATTTTCAGAATATTACGTTAGACCTTCAGGAAAGAAGCAAGACTTATGAAAAGGAATTAACATATTAAGAATTGCATACATGTACATTTTAAAAAAACTTAAGTTTTGAAATTTTCTTCTTCCTACACACAATAATTTGATAAGAAAATGCACCAATTTGCAATAAGATGGTCTCCTGGAAAGTAGTGTGGTTTGCAATAAGATGGTCTCCTGGAAAGTAGAAAGGTTCCACAAAACAATGGAACAGACCTCAGAACACATTCTGGCAAAGATAAATTAACTTCAAGCAAAATACAGGAACTTACAGTGGAGTAACTCCAATAAAATACTCATCATGCAATGTCTGCTATATACTCCGCTTTCATTCACACTTCATTACATATTTCAGGAGTGTGTGGCAGACATCTCTCAATGAATATTCAATTAGGGAGTGACAAATTTTAAATGGCCACAAGTATTTTTTAACCCATTCACTACCAACCCCACCTCCACTGATGGTAAATCCTGCAATGGCAGATCCTCTGCTCTCACTGACGACGGTATTTCCTTAAACGGGCCTCGGTGTCGTTAAGGGACATTTTCGAGACACCGTTTCTGAACAGGGTTTTGGGTGTACTCCTCAGTCATTCTCTAGAGTTTGTAGGCTTAACAATGCACATTTTCTTTTGCATTGAATTTTGGATATTTTCATCTCCTTTCTCATATTTCTTCATAAAATATACTAACAGTATTATGTATATTGAATTTTATTTTAATATTATAAATTTTATGAAGGTTATACAACTGTATTAGTAATTTTGAACATAAATATGTCAAAAACTCTTGGCAGATGACTATTCCAATAATGGTATTTTCATTTATGTAGTTATATTTATGCCACTTATTAACTTGAATCTATATTATCATCTTTATGTTTTGAAAGGCCATAATGAATGGGTTAATTATCATATTGCTGCTTATTTTCTTTCCTCTTATGCAAAAATAAAAAACTCTAAAAGTAGAAGTTCTTAAGTTTTACCTTAGGTGTTAGTCTTCGAGGGGATGCTCCCAACGATCTGCTTTCTCGTCCTCTTCCCACAGGTGGAGGAGATAATCGTGGAGTTAATGCTGATTTAGGTTTTAACTGAAAAGAAAAATGATAGTTTTAAATGTCAGTACTTGTATATGCTATTTTGTATATTGTTGGTATTACTCACTGATCGATCTACTGCAGGAGGAACTGATTGTGGCAAGTTTGGAACAGAAGAAACAGAAAATCCCAGCAAGTCTTGTAAATCACCCATTAAGTCCAACTCCAATGGTGAAGGCTCCAACAGGGAGTCAGAAAATGAATTCTGAGATATTACATGATTAGGACTCTTCTCGATAGGTCTAAAAGTAAAAAAAAAACAATTTAATGTTACAGTGCATAAGGGATATCCTCAGTGATGAGTAACAGGGAATTCTGAGTTCAACATCTCAGGGGGTCACACCAAAGGAGAGACTGTAAGACGAGAATTATAACAAAAAAATTTCTTCCATAAAACAAAATGTTTCAGCAACAAGGGTCAAAAATATCATCATCATATGATACATACAGACACCATACAAGCAGATTGTTAATTCTATTCTTTTTAAACAATTTTATAAATTAATTCCCACTCAAATTTTAATCAATAAATTAGAGAATAGTAATTATATTTATATATGGTACACTTAAGTAGAGGTTTTGGTTTGTTATTATTGAATACAAAAGGACCAGCTGTTATATCCTACCTCACTCTCATAAGGGACATCATTATACATTCAACTAGGAAAATATATTTACCCAACAGAATGGAAATGAGGAGGTAATGGCTCAATATGAGGTGGACTGCTCAGATCTCCATTTTTGCCACAAGATACATGAGAAGAGAAATCTTCAGAATTAGGTTGGGCATCCTTGAATTTAGAGCGAATTCCTTTGTAAGCAGTTTTAACATCTTTGCCTCGTTCTTTAACCTGCAAAATAAATTTGAGCATGAAAATTTGTCAAACTATTTATATCAATTTCTTTTCCCATTCAGATAAAACATTCCTGATTCATACAACTATCTGCTCATGGTTAACTAACTATAATTTGAATTTCACAATATATTTTTTTACTTCAATTCCATTAATTGTCATCATGGTAGAACATGAAAATCAAATCATCATAAACAGAATTTTAGTCTATCAAAGTATCAAATATTCCCAAAAAAATTGTAGTGTGTGGTTTTTGCAAATTAGCTGTACATGATTTAAATATTTAAGACTGTTGAATCCTAAAGAGACTAAACAATGCTTAGGTACTTCACCTGCATGATTTGACCATAAAGGCACATTATTTATCACAAGATGCACCAACTTCTAGGAAAGTAAATATGGAGAACTACTGCCTCACATAGAATCATTTTACACATAATTTGCAAGAAAAAAACAAAAGAAATGAACCCAGTAAATAGAAATTCTACAATGACAACATGACTGCCCAATAAGTGTTATCTCTGGCCATGCATAAATCTCCCCAAATACAGCAGACATAATACTATTTGACTTTACTCAAATATTTTTATTTTCTGAAAATTTTGTTCTTTTCAAAATGAAGATATCATTTAGGATTTTCTTTAAATTATAATTACAGAATGCATATGGCAGCTTATGAATACAGAATGCTTAAAACCCTTAGAAATAAACTTTCTTCCAGCACTGTAAATAATTTTGGATGCAATTACTTAAAAAGTACAATATAGAACGAAAAGTAGACCACTTTGAAGGGATTGAAAAAGAATTCAAGCTCCAACTGCTCAGAATCACAAATCTTAACATCTAATATCTCTCCCTTAAAAGAGAATATTGGAGTGAAAATTAAAAAAGCACAAAACACTAAGGCAAATTAAAATATTTCAAGAAAATCTAATTATAGGACATTCAGTTATTCCAGAAAGTTCAAAAGTAAATAAGTAGTGTCTTTAAAAACAAGGAAAGAGATTCTTAAAAAAGTAACCAAATACAACACTAAGATTAAACAAAAACAATTTAATATTAAGAAGCTGAAAGTAAAATCATTTCTACTAAAGAACAAAAACTTACAGATTTTACAGCAGATTTCACAGCAGGATTTGCCTACAAAATAAACATGCATAAATTAAAAGTATACTATACTGAGTAAGAAAATAATGTGAAATTATTTCACTCATACCTTGCTCTTGACAGTTTTTAGAAATGCACTTCCTTCTTTACGCATTGTATGAGTCCACTCTTTATATTGCTGTTTGAGACGAGAGCTTGACTTCCCACAATAATTAAAAGCCTCCATTTCAAATTCATCAGAAAATCCCAAACCGGAATTTAAAATATCCAGTCTTTCTTCAATGAACTGAAGAAGTATATTGAATGAACGAATATAAATATAAATTGAAATGAAAACATTTGTACATGATAACATAAGAAAAGTTTATACGTAGTCATTAATTTCTTGGGATTCAAAATCAAACTTTTAAAAATACAAAAATGCAAAACATAAAATTGTAGAATTATAATGCTTGATTTGGAATCCCAAGAAATTAATGACTACGTATAAATTATTTATTTATTTATATATATATATATATATATATATCTGTCTCTTATACACATCTAGATGTGTATAAGAGACAGCTATTGGGGTGACATCCGTCCGCTCGACCTTGACTATGAAAGCTAGTAGTGCAGGGAAAAGCAACTGACTCATGGCTTACGCTAGCAGTGTTTCACTCTTAGAATACTGAAATTATAAGCTTAAACACTCACACGCACCTGCTTGAATATTTATTACGTATAACTACATGAACTAATTTAAGTAGAATCATTCAACAAAATTACATGATATCACTGTTCTCGCAAAGTATTTACTAAAGGTCTACNGCATTGACGAGGGTCTGGAGTCAACAAAAGCTTCCTGGTCAAAGGTTATTTTATGCCCTAATTGAAATCGAAGGGCGTCACGATATCCTCCAATTAGAATTACCAATGAACGCAAGAATATTCGTGATAAGCCATCTCCAATTAAACCAGTACGGCTCCGTAGCTGACGTCTCAAACTTGTAACCTTTAGGAAATGAAAAAAACAACAACTGTGTATTGAATGCATATATTTCTTCTGATTACCTTCCACATGGAGAAGATATGTGATAACTTTCGTTCAAGTGAAAATGGTGATGAAAAGCAGGAGTCCCGGCTTGTCGCCATTTTCACCTGATTGAAAGTTATCAACTATGTATTGAAAACCACAGATATAAAAGCATCTTACTGATAAAAAAATGTCAGTAAATGTCAAGTCATCCTTTACACAAGATATTATCAGATTCATTAAATTCCAAAAAGCAAAAAAACATACCACTTCTTGTGGAAGTGACTGGATGTCATCAAAAGGTGATTCCACTGTATTGTTATCAACATCAAATACGACTACATCACCCAAGTCACTACGTCGCACCCTCTATTGGAAACAGAATCATTTAATAATAAAATGTTATTATAAATATTTTATTGTATTTTCAACCTGATGACGACCAAATTAATGGTCAAAACAAGGAAAGTGAAAATAAAATTTACATCTCCTTCAAGGTCAAATGTAAAATTGAAATATTACTATGAGAGTACACAAAAATATTGTCAATGTTACTATCCAATTTACTAGCACAAAATGGGTAAAATGAACTTACCAAAAATACAGATCTTGGAACTCCAATTAAAAATGGCATTGGGGCAAGCAGATAATCAGAGAGAACCCGAGGCAATACTGGAATAAATATGTGCTGCCAGTGCATGGGATATAGCAATGCATTAGCTGCCTGCACACAGGCACTGAGTCTTGTAAATTTGTGGGATACAAAAATTACTCTTCTTTCGTGTAACATTGAAGCAAATATAATCATCATATTTGCAGGTTCAACGTCTTTATAGTATTCAGTAAGATTGCGCTGACAAGAAAATTGAACAAAAGATTAATAGTACATCTAAAGTATAAGATGATTATTTTCAAAATTGATAATTTACGCAGCATGATTAATAAGAATGACAAACATTTTCTTACTGTGGAAAAATGATTCATGGTTTCATACAATGCAACATTTTTCATCTGCTTTAGTTCACATAGTTCATACAAAAAAGAATCATCTTCTTACAACAAAGTTTAAACATCCTCAGAAATAAAAAAAAAAAGTGTATGAACTGTGGGTTGTCCACAGTAAATGATGTACGAGTTTGGTCAGAAACAGTCTACACAATTCGCAGTGGTTAATGATACGAACATAACCTTTTGAAACTAGTCCTCAATAAGTGGAGTGAGTCTCTAACTCTTATAACATTTTATAAATGTTAACATATTTAGAAAGGAAATAAGTTTATAATTAGTAAGCATGAAAAAAATCTTTTTTATTGTCAATATATCGATGAAAATGCATTTTATTTGACAATCAGTAAAATGCTGAAAATTTCTACCAAAGCAAATTTGGACTACAGGAACTAACAATTTTCTATCATTTTCTTCTACCTCGCCAAATTTAATGAACTTAATGAACATAACATTAACCATTTTGCCTTTTCTTCTGAAAAATTTTCCTCTTCACAGAATTTAATTGACAGACTTGTTAGAAAATAACAAAGTTATTCACTTTCAGATATAAATTTCTTCTTCTATTTAACCTTAACACATGGTAGATGAAAATATTGTCAACATTACAGAACCTTTTAAACAGTAAGTGTTTTTAAAACAATTTTAGATTAATCATATTAATAATAAATCAACTTTACTTACATCTTCAGGAATAGTTGGCAACTCAAATAGATTTGGACAGGAGCACACGAAGGTCTAGGAGAAAACAACACAATTTGAGTACACATATTTGCAAACTGAAGCAATATACCATGTTGTTTAATAAAAATGTTTCCTGGAGTAAAAAGGAAGATGTAATAAAATTGTCTAATCTCACTCATGTATGTTAAAACTTCAGATTTAATTCTTCAAACCATATAGAATAGAATATTTATTTCCATGAACCACAAATACACATTTTCATTACATAGAGCATCAAAAATATGGCTCACAGCTAGGCAATATGAATTAATTATAAATAAAACAACTCTCTTATTACTAACTTAACTCGGCACTCATGTATGTCTCCCTCTCTAATATATTTATGTATATTTCTCTACTTTCTTTATATTATGAAAATAACCACTCCTTTGAATATAAACATAGTACATTATCACATTCATAATACTCTTTAAATTAATTTCCAAGACGGTCTAATCAGAATGAAAAGTATTAAGAATTTGATCTCATCACTTTGTCCAAACCACTGCACGCATGCACACTCAGTTCCACAAATCATACATTCAAAATAATTTCATTAAAAAATCTAAAATAACTTCATTAAAATTCATAAATCAAAATCACGCTTCTGAGAATTTTATAAAGTTCACATAGGAACTAGATAACAGGAAACATTTTTATGAAGATAAACTATATTTTTTTGCTTATAATAATGTTGACAACAGTAAATAATGTTAGTTTGTAAGGAAAATCTCAGTATCTCAGAGATACTGTATATTATGAAATACTTCCTTCCACTAACATCATGAATGACAGAAAATACTACTAACATCGTGTCCATTGTAATTAATAGCTATGGACCCTCTATCTGGAACAGTACTATTGTAAACAGATTCCAATAACTGCCACAGATCTTCAGCTCGGTTGCTAGCATTCAAAGTCAACTCAGCAATCAAATCCAAAAGCCTGAGGTAAAAGAGAATTCGATCACATCAGGGTACAAATTTATTCACTTCCACAGCAAATTTAATTTTTATAACCATATTACCTGTAGAAAGTGTCATGCCATGGTAGATAACTCAGAAGTGCCAATGCTGTTTCAGTTTTTGGATCATGTCTGCAGAATCCAAAGGTCCATTTTGAATCAACACTTGTCAGCACAAATGAATACAATTGGACAGAGGTGCTGAAAAAACAATAATAATAATAAAACATATCATTCTGCTTCCAGCAATCCGCATGAGAAACCTACTTTTCAAATTCACACGGATATGCGAATTTCGGTACAGATTTCAAAACTTCTTCATCCTTGTAACTGTCAGGAAATTTTTGAATAATCCATGCTTCCTGACCTGTCTGAGGTCGGACGACTTCACAAAAACATTGAAATATATGTTTCACGTTCTCTCTAAAGATAAACACAACTAATCAGAAAATGACATGAAATAAAACGAAAAAAATAGGTCATGTATCATACCTTATTCGAGATCCCATAATTTTTTACAATCTTCTGAAGGATTCCTACCGTTTTAGTACAATCTGGTACGTGTCATTCTCCCGCCTACGTGAATACACGCCCCCTGCAACCTGCATATGTCATGTCTCTGCAACATGTTTCAATTTTCAGAAATATATATATTGGCCTCAGTCGTAAACGCGACGATTCCCATCACCAGCCCATCACACCCATCAGCACCCGTGAGAGATTCATTTATTAACTTGGGTACCTCAGCGCATTCTGGGTGTACCCAAAGTGAACATAAACACACAACGACCGTGAACAATTGAAGAGGAATAATAAAGAATTGTGACCTAATCTAGAGTTTATATAAATGATACTGGCGGGGCAGTGGTAAAAAGAGATGACGGGGCCCGATAAGAACAGAATAGGAACTTGACAAACGAGGGGACAGTAAAATAAGAACATTCACTGAACTTCACAATTTTATCATGTTATTACTCAACATTTCCATCACGAACCAATAATTGCTGTAAGGTGCGCAGTTGTTATCACTCTCTTTGATATATCTGTCAGCGAATCAGATAAATGGGTGTGCCTCAAAGAATGAAGAAGCAATTCGTGATCCTGGAGAATCCCTCGTGAGCAGAGGTTAAAGGGTTATGGATCTTACTGTAATGAATCTCGTGCATTAAAATTCGCTTCTATTTTAGTGGAAATGAAAATGAGAACGCGTGTTCTACCTCGACAACCTGCACATGCCTTAATATTTCTAAGTGTACTTTTTGCTATCCTAGTCATTTATTGGTTTGAATTGTTTATAGTTCTTCCAACTTTATATGATCAAGGGACAGTGACCTATTGGGTGCATTTCGTTCTGGGACATGTTTTGTTGGTGAATGTGACAAGTTCATTTGTTGGTGCTGTATTAGTTGATAACAGTGTTAAAAGGTATGCAACTGCTGAAGATATCCGGCCTGATTGGAGACACTGTGATATTTGTGACATTCAAGTCCCTCCTCGATCTTGGCATTGCACTATTTGCAACACATGTATGTTAAAAAGGGATCATCATTGTTATTTTACTGGTTATTGTGTTGGACACTATAATCATGGACATTTCATTATGTTCATGGTTTATGCATCAATATCTTGCGCCTATGCGACATTTTACAACTTGCTTTTTTTGAGAGAAGATGTTGAATTTAAAACATTAATTCTAAGAACCATATTTTCTGTGCCCTACTTGTTATCTATCAAACAAGTTGAACTGGCACATGTGTGCTATTTGATTTTTTATGTTATAATAGGTGCTTCTCTTTTTGCATATTCAATTCTTTATACTCAAATAAAGCAACTTACTCATGGAACAGTATCATATGAGGAGGAGAACAAAAACATGAAGTACAATATGGGTACAAAACAAAATTTTATTAACATATTTGGAGAAAGATGGTACTTATCATGGTTGTCACCATTTGTACATTCCAAGTTACCTAACAATGGATTAGAATGGGATGAAAAGGCCTCAAAAAGTCCATGATTCAGATACAAAGTATTAGAGTTTCATCAGTATACAATGCTCAAATACTTACTAAGCTCTTGAGTTCCTCTCACATCAGCTGATGTGAATACAGGGAAAACAAAGTGCACTAAAAATATTTTCATACTCTTTCCTCATGTAGTATACTATTAAATGAGGCAAGACATTTCTTATAATAATTTTCCTTTCTAATCCACACTCAAAACAGTTCTCACTTTATCTTTGTATAACTTGTTAATCATTTTTCTATACATTAAGTATTTCCTTAATTTATTTTGTAGAGCTCCCTTGTTATTTACATGTACATATTTGTTTTAATACTGTGAAAAATGAGTATTGTTAAATAACAGGTTAAACATAACTTTGTATTACGTTTTCTATATGGAACCCGAATACTACGTTTTCAAAATTGGCAAAGAAACACAAGCAACTACTTGTTAAAGCATCTCTATGCACCAAATTTTAAGTAATTCTTTCCTCTGGAGAAATCTGAATAGCTAATAACTTTTGTTTCTTCCACTTATAGCTTAAACTCTGTAATGCCATCAGTCTAATCTTACAATACAGTCCATAAATCTATAAGAAATTGGCTATTTATCAAATTTCTTTTTTACTTCTACGGCTGTTACATTGATGTAGGGAAGAAAGATACCTCCACCTTCAGGAGGAAATATTTAATAATTCTTCAATTAGTAGTTTCTGCAAATAATTTTATTTGTCTGATAAGAACAGGAGAAAGAAGAAATAGTGAGGAGGAAAAGTTGCTTTTTCTTTTGATAATTTGCAATGTATTATGCAAATATTTTAAGATGTATTTTTATACCACAATAACACAGATTAATTGAAATTTATTTTTCATTTTAAATCTACACTGACAAGCTCTAATAAGTATAGTATAGCTATCATATACTCATAAGTATACTTATTAGTGCCATACTTATGCCATAACAATCCCATCTTCCTTCCACATCAATTGTTAGTACTCTCACACCCAAGTGACAGTTGAAGCTCTTGAGTGAGTGACTGATCCACAAACACTAGGGGCTGTGCTAGAATATCCTGCAACGCTTGCAGCAAATCTATGGATAATAAAAGAAATTAATTGATCAACCATTCTAATTTATATGATCTTCTATCAAGTAAAACATAAATAGAGAACTAGAAGTATAACTTATTTTTGAAAAATTGTATATTTTTATTCACTCATTATGTATGAAAGTATATTTTTAGAAAAAAAATTATCTCACATAACAGGAGCTACATTGATTAGTTGCTTCAACTATAGATGTGTTGGAGATTAACTTATGCATTTGTTCCAACTTCCTCACAAAATCAAATTAGAGAAGAGAGTCCACATCAAAATTTATGTTAACTTAGCAGTCCATCTTACTAATACATTTTTCAAAATATTTCAGAAATTGTAAAAAATGAAGCTGTCTCAAAAGATTGTAAATATAGGTAAATGTATGTAAAAACTATAATTCTCCTGCATTATGAAATTCAAATAAAAAAGTAGAACAATTTTTGTACTTATTTTTATTACCTCAGTTGTGTTGGGTTGTTATAAAACCCAAAACAAAGCAAAACTTCATTCTTAAATTAACTACTTTCAACCAAACACAAGGCTAAATTGAAATATTATCAAATTAAAATTTTTAGGAAATTAAAGACAATCTATGGAAAATGGTGGAACAAATTATTATCGTAACAATGTCACTAGCATTTGTTCTTTGTTTTCAATTAAGACAGAAGGAAACTCAAAATAAAAAGACAACATTAAAATAGGTAATTCAGTGATACAGAATGAGATCATACCGAGAAGGTCAGCTGGAATTCACTAGGTAACGTTCATACAGTTGCAGCAACGATGGGGGAGTGCGAGGTGTTACTATGTTTAGTGCAGCATTGAAGTGATCTTTTGCCACAGCTACAGTTTCCAAATCTTGCTCTAGGGCTGCTAAAGCAGCTTCATGGCACAATGCTACCAGCTAAACACACAGATTTGTATTAGCTCTCTGTACCTCCCCTTTCCCCATATATAAAAAAAATTCATTCTTCCACACATATATTACTTGGATAAAAGTATAAACCAATTAAATTTAGAAGTAAAATAAATAGTTTCAGTCCTTCTGAAGCTATACACAATTTCTAACTTAATTAGAATCTTTTTCAATGAGTAAGAGCATTTGATTGGATGTGGGTACCCGAGATGGAGGTAAACCATACAAAAAAAAAGAAGTAATCTATTGGTTAAAGTGAGACCTCACAAGTGGTTGGATGCAAAAAAAAAATAGAAAGCACAAAGCAGAATAAATGAGCATTGAAGACAGTAAAATTAAATTTCATTCTCAACAAAAGGAGTGGAATAAAGAAAACATAAAAAGCAGTGCACTTGTTTGATATTAAATAAATAAAAACAGTCACAGACTAAAATACAATGTAACATATTCAATTATTATCTACTGTCCACTAAAATCAATTACAACTCGATGCTTCATAGAACAACTTAGAAAATTGACTTTGAATTCCTTTTCTCATTAAGTGCAAGGTTACAAATGTTAAATGATATTCTTAAAGAATTTCACACAGTTGTCTTAATAATATAATGATCTACCTATTTCTCAGAAGTAGGTAAAATAACGAACTCAAAATATCCAAATCAATTTCCTCCAGTCATATCCACCCACGTACCCAATTCTATGTTCACTTCTGAAACTAACTCTTGTGAAGTCATGAGAATCATCAGCTCATTAAAAAACAAATTTTCAACAGGCATAGATGATATACCAGAGTTTATTGTTAAATTTTCGTCCCACACTATATTAAATCCACTCGTAAATATTTTTAATAGTTCTTTATTAGAAGGGGTGTTTCATAACATGTTTAAGTGAGCTAAAGTGAAACCTTTATACAAGAAAGAAAACAAACTATATATTGAGTGTGTGCTATTATTGTTGTATTTGCTAGTGTGTTATTCTCTTGACTATTAGCATAAAAAATTCAATAAGTATTTATTCAAAATACAATATTCCATGAAAAATATAGCATAAATACTTATCACAAAAAGTTATTAAAAGATTAAAAGAAATATAAAATATAGTGAAGGTTTATATAGTCCATGAGAATTTTTATCCAAAGAAACGGGTAAAAATTTCACAATATTCAGTGAATAATATTTCATTAAATTGTATATTAAACCTAAATTTATCACGAACAATGTGAACAAAATGCATTAATAATATTACTTACAAGCAGCAATAAAATAATGTATGTTTCATCAAAAAAAATTCTCAGAACTGGCAGGATAGTTTGCGCTATAATTTTAATATGGTGACAATATGAGGCTAAACTACTAAAGCTGATCTTGATCTTTATTTCCTACCTAGGACCCTCTCTTGATCAAATAGGAAGCTTTCAGATTAAAATTTTCCAATTGTTTGGAATGGGACTATGAAGAAGGGTGATCCATAATTAAATTGTTTTTTTTTGTCTACCTTAATGACAAAAATAAGCAGTCATTAAGGACTGTAAGAAATAGAAACTTTCTGTCAAGGGAGAATAGTTATTGCTTGCATTCAACTGAGCTCCCTATAGTTGGAATTTAAGAGCTGCTATCCTCATATCTGTCCATCTAACTTTGACCACAACTGTACCAACAACTAAAATTTTATACTTACTTCAGCACCTGAGTATCCTTCAGTACATGTAGCAAGTTCATCTATATCAACATCATTAGCAATTGGAGTACGTTGAAGTTGTATAGACAATATATCAGCTCTAGTTTCAAAATCTGGCAAAGGAACATAAACAACTCTATCTAATCTGCCTGGTCTCAATAAAGCCTGAAATGTATCATAAAGAAAACAATATATTCTTAGCATAACCTTTAAAAGAATGGTAAAAATATTCAAATTAGTTTACTTTATCAACACGATCAGGACGATTAGTTGCAGCTAGAACTGTGACATCCCCTAAAGGCTCAACACCATCAAGTTCAGTAAGAAGTTGAGCGACAACTCTCTCTTGAACACTGTTGCCACTTCCTCCACCAAATGCGGACCTTTCTCCTCCAAGGGCATCTAATTCATCCAAAAACACAATTGCAGGAGCAACTTGTCGAGCTCTCCGGAAGACTTCTCTTACTGCACGCTCTGATTCACCAACCCATTTACTAAACAATTCAGGCCCCTGAACATACAGATATATTAACAACACAAATTGTCGGTATTGTTCTTAAATCAACAAAAATTAAATACAAGAAAATTTACCAAACTCTAACAAACAAAATCTATTCATGAAGAACTGAATATTCATGAAGAAAAGAGTTTTTCAGGTGAAAAATATATACAAAACTGTATCAAATAAATTTAACAGAAACAAGTCATACATTTCTTTTTATAAGGACAATAAAATATTATAGTAAAAGATTCATTAAACATTTACAAGTTCCAGTTAAATACGAACCTTAACAGAAATAAAGTTAAGTTTACTCTCTGTTGCAAGAGCTTTGGCCACCAGAGTCTTACTACATCCTGGAGGTCCGAATAAAAGAACACCTCGTGGTGGCTTGATACCAAGGCGCTGGAAAGCCTCAGGGTGTTTGAGAGGCCACTCAACTGCCTGGCGCAGCTGCAGTTTCAATGAACGTTGGCCACCAACATCATTCCATCTCACCTGATAAATGATTAATGACACAGGCATTACCATAAATTTTCACTGCAAGTTTGTCTAAATAAATCCCCCTTTCTTATACAACACAAAAAACACGTTTATTTTGTCTGGAGAGTAATTTATAATGTTCTAAGAAGTTTGAATGTGAAATGTCATAAAACAAATATTTTAGGCAGTTCATAATGTTAGATGTTAGCTCTGAAAAGCCAACACTTAAATTTCAAGTATGAAGTCACAAGAAGCAATATAGTACTTTGTTTAGCCAAGATCATAATTAATCATATTAATCAGATCATATTAATTAGGTTGTATGGATAAACATACAAGTATATTTACGTACATTAGGAATGTAGACCAATGCTTCACGCATAGCACTTGGTTTAACTTGTGTTAAAGCGTATTGCATATCAGACATGTTAACTGTCCGACGACCACTAACAGCATGATGAACAGCTCTTGAACTAAGTGCAGCTAAGTCAGCACCAACAAATCCATGAGCAGCCTGTGCAACAGCTAAAATAGCAAAAAATTAGTGAGCAACAAAACAATGATTCTATTCTTTGAATTTTATAAATAAAGCATATGGTGTAGTTGTAATGCATAAAGTACATACATGAACTTAAATATTACACATATTGCTCAAGGAATAGGTTAGGAGGTAGAAAGATATAATCAGGGAGGTAGAAGGAAAAGAGTTATTTATTGTATTAATCTTGAATATTCAGCACATTCAGCAGGAGAATTCTACCTTTCAAATCATTATCTGACAAAGAGTGAGATATAGAGCTCAGAAGCTTATTCAAAATCTGATGGCGTGACGTAGGTGGTGGGACAGTAATTTCAATTTCTCTGTCAATTCTAAATAACAAACATAAAGACACAACACAAAATAAACTTTCATTAATATTTTATATTAATATACACAAATATACTTGTTAAAATAATAATTCACAAAGGAAATGGTAACACCAATATACCTTCCAGGACGACGTAAAGCAGGATCAATATTATCGGGACGACATGTAGTAGCTATAACAACAACACCTGTTCCATTAAGCTTATCCAGTTGTGTGGCCAAAGTTGCTATTACACGTCGCTCCTGCTCTAAAGTACTACTACTTCGCCTTGGACAGAGTGCATCAATCTCATCTAATAGAATCACACTGGGAGCATTTACTGCAGCTTCTTCAAATATTTTCCTTAGTTTAGCTTCAGTTTCACCAACAAACCTACTATATAACTCAGCACCATGGACATGATACACAGATGATCTACTATCGGCAGCAACAGCCTCAGCAAGCATCGTTTTCCCTACCCCAGGAGGTCCATATAACAACACCCCATGAGTGCCCTTTATAATAGGCACATTTTCATTTTGACCCAATACCAAGTTGAGAAGTTGTCGCAAATCCTCTATGATGTCATCCAAACCTCCTATCGCAGCAAGGCCATGAATTTTGCGATTCGCCTTGTCTTCTGATACTTTATTTCGTGACTTATGAACAGACACCCATTTAGTACCAAGTACTATTTTGAAAAAAACATCCATAACATTATCATTATCTCCACTTGAACAGTCAAAAATATTCAACTCATTCATTTTCTTCTCAATACTCTTCTCAGGGTTATTTTCAGAACTGGCTTCAAAAGTAGTCACAGGTTTTATACTCTTTACATCAAAGGTTTGAATTTTTCCATAATAGGGAATTTTGAATTTACAATCCTTATTTATTATGCTTCCGAGTAATTGATGTTGTATAAATGATTCTGGAATGTCCAGATTGTGATTTGAGGGCATTATTTCAACTTGAAGAGCTGGCAAAGGTGCTGAAATAAGTTTCTTCACAACAACTTGGCATGAATGAGTCATACAAGACATATCTAGCCCTGCAAATTAAAATATTTCAATAAATTCACAAAGAAAATATAAAAAAATAAAATAAAAATTTGTATTGCACAGACACAAGCTTTGTAAGGGGTACAGCATAGATGAGGGACCAAAAATAATAGCTGGATACAAACTTAAGTATTGATACCAGGCCATAGTCAGTGAGTAGTCAAGGGACTGTATAAAATGTTCTTTAATGTGTAATTGACACACACATTTTGTCATGGTGTTTTATCCACAAACCATATAAAAGACATTATAATATTTCAAATTCAAATAAAAGACACCAGATTGTGATCATGTGAATTCATTCTTTACTGCTTAATTCCTTCGATGCTAAAATGTTACAAATAGCAAATTGTAGTAATAAACTCTCACCTTCTCTGGTCATGAAGACAGATGTAAGACTACCTTCTTGTGACGGCCAGACAGTTTTCACAGTAGTGAGACCCTCACGATTAACTATCATTGCCGGATCTCCAATACATAATTCACATAATTGCATGGCACTCTGAGAGATAAGAACTAGATCTTTGCTCACAGACTTTGGTAGATTTTTTATTGTATCTGAAATATAAATATCCTGTGAGTTTCAAGAGAAACAAATAATTCTAAAATAATACATTAAAGAGTTGCTTTCTTTCACCTTGGGACATATATTCTTCCAACATGCTATACAACGTGCCACCTCGAATAAAACCATACGTCCAATTTTCTGAAGAAGGGGGACATGAATTTTCAGAGTGTTTTTCTATATTCTTGTGAGTTACAATTGACTGACAGACTTCACATTTAAACCAAGGAGTTAATGATTTTCTTGGTTTTGGTGGCATTGTGTTTGTAATTCTAATGACAGTATTTTACTGTGAAACAAAGAACTATAGCTAAATCAATAAGTTCCATACGAATTTTATCAAAAACCTCAACTGCTCAGGCACATCAATTTTTATGAATAATGAGACCAAATTATGAAACTTATAAAGAAATTTCTAGCAACATAACTCAATGTAACATATAAAATACCATAAAAGTTCCATTCAATGGAATACAAATAATATATTTTAAAAGTACACTAAAAGGAAACAAATTATTGTATTATTAACAAAATAAAAGTCTTTATTCTCTTGAATTTTTAAAGAATGATTCCACAATATAAAATAACTTGTAACAGGTATTTTGAAAGAACACACTCTTTTCGGATTTGACTCATGCGATAGAAAGATAAAACACGTCCAACACTGATTACAAAAACATCTTGTTCGATCTTGTAAAAAAAAAGCAATTTCAGTTTCACGGCCTATTTCATAAACAAATACAACACTACACTACAAGGAAATCTTTACAATCCCAAGTACAGACTAATATACACACGAATTCGGAGATACGGTTGAAAAACTAGGACACTTGACATTTGAAGAAATGAGAAATTCGAGGTTATATGGGACAGCCGCATCAACGCACGAGTAACACGTGTTCCCGGCAGTGCGCGGTAGTGCTTTGACGCCCACGCAACGTCTGCAATGGAACGTGTGAATAACGCGTCGAATAAAGTTCACGGCAGTTCATAGATTGACGGTGCCAGTTTTGAAGTCAATCTTCTCCTTTCAATAATCTTCAAAATATTTTCGTGGAACATCACTGCGCAGGTGCGTCAAGTGTATGCGCATACGAGGGGTACACCAACACCATGGCACTTGAACGATGGCCGGTCGGTATCATATAGATTTTACTTGTTACCCCATGTGTTACGTATCTTTAACTTATTTTTTGGTAATAGTTTGAAACTGATATGGAGTCACCGATTTCAGCCTGATTACGTGGTCAGGTGTATTCACTATTTAACAATTTTGTTGATGGGAATAGACTAGATTGTATAAAAAAATTCTTGAGGGTCTTTTTCAATATTACAATTTAGTAGTGAATGAGAAGATTGTCGACCAGGAACATTCTGTCTAAAGTGAGATGCTTACCGTTTCATTACATTGTTGACAAGTCTCTGTATACATTCGTCTATTAAAATTTTCAGCACTCATTCGAAAATATTGAAACAATTTCCTTGTATACGTCCTCTTTTCCTTCTCTCTCTCTCTCTCTCTCTCTTTCACACACACACACTTTTTTTGTATTGTAAAATTTTCCACTTATTAATGTCTCTTTAACGGGAATGAATCTTTTTTTTAGTTTTTTCTGTGCCTAATGACAAATGTGGAGACTTTTTTTTGTGGGGCTTTACGGCTCATGTCGACATCAAAGGTCATCGGAGCCCGAAAAACTTGTACAAGTAGGGAATATGCAGTTACGCACTAGGGAGAGCCAACATGACTCTCCCCGCGTGTGGGACTCGTCGAATGATTCAACCCTACCCACTAAAAACCAACACACCAAAACATATCTCACAACATACATGAAAACATCAAATTGAGGGGGGGCAAAAATGAGGGGGCACATAACATGGGGGGGACAAAGAATAAGGGAGGACAAAAAATGAGAGGAATGAGGATAATGAAAGATACCCTAGCCTTAATAGCGTCGGGATCGAAAAGAGCAAGAGGTGACCAAGGGAGGTCAGAAAAGAGAAAGGAAGGAGCATGGCACAAGTAAGTGGAAGTAATGCCAGACTCAGCTCGGGGCCCCGTGTTCGCCAAACACGTACTTACTAGATGTTAGTCCCCTGAGGCGAAATGTGGAGACCACAACCACCTTTTTATAATAATAAATTTATTGTCAAAAAAGCAGTACAAACTGCGTATGACCACGTGGATGACAACAAACTAATTTTACTCTCCGGAAGTAAACAAGGGACCATCCCATCAATTCCGATCAAGGGCCCTAAGGCACAGGTGGATTCAAAAATTTCAGCAAAAGAATCCTAGATAAGATAAAAAGTTAGCTGCGAGTTATAATATATCAATATGTTTGTAATTTAACGCAAAAAATTTACAAGTACAAATTATTATCGAACTATAGATTTTAAAATCCATCATAATTCATACTCTGTCCATACTCGGTCAGCTAATTATAACTCCGACTGGGAGAATTTGAACTTAAAACCATCACTTCGAAGACTTTTTAATCGACGGCAATGTTCAACAGTAACCTCAAGAGTGGACATTTCATTTACGTCGAATTAGAGGTGTGGTTCGTTAAGCAAACGTACGGTCGGTTATCGACGGCATTCGCTCTTTTACATTATTAGCACACCGTACTACAAAGATAGAAAGATAACTTTACGCCAATGACACTTACTTACCATGGACTTACTTAGCGAACTCTGCTGTGGGCTGTCCAGGTGTTCACAGGGAGAATTGGTTGGTATGGCAGATTTTCAGGGGCGCCAAAAATGAGGTGTCAAGAAAAATGTAAACAAAAAGACAACAAAAATATTATTATTGTATTCAAAAATAAATATGCAGTTATTGTTATAAACATTTCATATAGTTTTATTATTTAACCTTGAATATAAGTCGCAGAAATTGCTCGAAGAAACATTTCGGAAAATCATAATTTAAGAGCTAATTTCCTTCCGGAATCATTCCCGCAAATTTCTCTATAACACCTCAAATTTCAATTGCTATCAAAATATCTCCCTCTACAAACCCCAAAAGAAGAGGGAGGCTCTACGCGCTATTGCTTTGTCGTATATCTAAGTTTATTTTTTATAACTGCTAATTTTGAAAAGCTCCTTTCACATTTACAACTGTGGCTGGAATTGTGGAGAAACTGCGGATTGCTTTATAGAAATCCGTATACGCAATTTTTCTATCTTATTGATCCAATTATGGAGCGTTGTTGGTGGATAGTCCTTTTCGATCCAGAACCTACAATGTTTTATCTCCACAATAAACAGTAAAACTACACACGGGATTGCCTAGAAATCATTTTCATGTCATCGTCACCTTCTTCGAATTTAATTTAGTTTCCTTAATGATATATGTCGTATCTTGCGAATAGTGATCATCCAAGTATGTAATACGTGCGTCCAGCACAGGAAGATGTCAATTTCTCCACACATCGTGTTTCTTTGATATCTCCGTGTAAAGGTAACCCAAGACATTCGTCATTTGGCGAATTCCGAGCGACCGCTCGCTAAATAGCGAATAGTGCGGATGAGTTGCTTGCTTTTTACCGCATCACGAATTCGTGTGATGGCTCTACCCGTATCGTGTCGGTCTTTTGGGCACACCAAAGGAAATCGAGCAATGACGAGAGATGTTCGCTATTCGGATTCGCCGAATGACAAATGTCTAGAGCCGCCTTAAGCAGTGGTAGGACGAGAATCTATTCGGCAAGAAACTCTTCTACTGTTTGTATCAGGGATGAGAATTTGAAGTTTGTGGCATTTTTCAACGGCAGATGTGAAATGTTCTTTGAATTTATTTTTCTGGCGTTGATTTGTCAATGCAACATAGAGATCCTTGACTGCATTCATGCCTTCAGCAAGATCCATGTCGGACGATTGGAACTTTCTGTTGACAATGAGAATTAATTGCAACAGAAGGCGCGTAATTTCTAGCCAAATGATTAAATAAAATGATTTCATTTACAACAATAAACCCTTTCCAGTTACCTTTACAACAGCGACCGTAATGTTCTTTACCACATCTTGAATAGCTTCCACAAAGCGAAAACTCTTCTTGAACTGCGGAGATAGCTTTAGCTCGGCAAGCCCACTTCGTAGTAGACAACGGCTTGAGGGTTTGAAGTTTTGCATTGGTAGATTTTAAAATTGCTTCTCAAACCGCGTGATGTGTAGGACTACCTTGAATAAAGTTATAAATCAATTGAATTATGCCAAAGAATTAAAAAAACACGCTATCATCTTTATGACTGGAACAAGCAGCGTCAACATTTCTTGCATTTTCTGATACTTCCAATCAACTACCATCTATTGATAATGAGGTGACTATCTTTGTCGTCGGCTCTTGGTATACGCTCGCCGTTATACCTCAGTACTAGAATGGCAAAGCATTTTCAAAACAAAGATCGATGGTCATTGTATGTATTAATAAGAAAGGCGCGAAGAAAAACGTTTCCCCATGGCCGTCTAGTGTGATTGTACCCCATTTTTTCAATCCATTTTTGAAGCCTAGTTTGAACTGAGGGGCGCCGAGTTTTCCGCTGGCGCTCACCAGAGCGGCACCAAGCGTTAGTGCCCTTCGAAATATGTAAAATATACCTGCGCATTCTCGGGAATGGGCTAACTTCGCGCCCTAGAACTAAAATGAAGGTTTATTTTGCGTAGAACTTCAGAGGACGGAATCGGCTTTTTCGCGGGTTGGACAAAAAAGTTTTTGCTTAAAACAAGAAAAAAATCATAAGAAAAAAATCTCAACGAGATAAACTATTTCAGGACGCCTTAAGGCCGTAGCATTTGTTTGGTTTGGCAGCAGCCACACCTTCCATATCCGTGTGTACCCCCATGGTAATAGGACGAGAAAATGATACTTTTTGGTATCATAGTGGAAGAAGATAAGGTACGTTCGTCCCGAGTATGTGCAGTGCAAGCCAATCATATTCAAGATTCTTTCCGAGCGGGCGTATTAAGAAATCGCTTCACTCCTACAACATAGTCAGACATATTACATCAATCTGTACAAGACTTTTGACTTACCTCTCAAAATGCGTTTTATTGACTGGCCAATGTCCCCTTCCATCACGATGCGTAATGGCACACCTTATTTTATTCCATCGTGTTTGGTATCGCCTTCTCTCTCGGGGAAAGTATTGTGAGCAATGATTGGTGCACAACAATCAGCAATCAGAGAGGGGAATCGAATACCCCCACCCAAGTTGATGTGCGAGAGAGAAAGAGAGAGATCCTAAACTTCGTGTTCCCCTTCGAACAACCGGTACATGAGACCGCTGGGTCTACATCACTGTATGTCTATGGGTTAAACACAAAGATACGATCCACCATGTTATAGTCTGTATATATTGTATAAAATAATGAGTAAACGACCCCGATGGTCATCAATCGGGTAGTTTAGTGTTACGCATAGGCAGTCACTTGGCAACATTGATCACATAAATGAAATGAGTCGCGATTAAATGCATACAAAATGCTTCAGATCATTTAAGTAAATGGACAAAAATAATGGATACAAATAAATATTTAGTTTTTTAGTGTAATTACTCTTTCAGTGTAAACATTTAGTGTAATCACTGATTCAAAATTGAATTTCTTCTTCAAGTTTGTCAGTAAATATTTCTGCAATTGAAAAAAGGTTAAGGGATTACAACACCGATTTTTTGAGCAAATTGTAAATGAAAGAATGTTGTGCCAGATGAATGTCAAAACTGTACGATGTTCATCAGTTGAAAAACGCTTCACAATATAACTGATAATCCGCATATATAGCAGAAACATTCAAACCTGAAGCGTATAACAGCTTCATTCATTATTTAGATTATTACAGGTAAAGTGATTCAATAAAAAATTACCAACGAAATCTCTGTATGTCTTCGTCGTTGCATTATCCTGTTCAAATATGTCGTTGAACCGATTGTGGGGACGCGCGTAGGAAACTCATATATTTGAACAAAGAAACGTAGGGTGCGTTTTCAGTAGGATTTTCCTTTTATCTCGAGCTCTTTGGAATCCTCTTCCGAAGCAGATAGGTGGAAGAGTGAGGGGAATGACCTGAATCTCACCATATAAAATGGAGACATTCAATAAATTAACGAATAAAGGGAATTAAATCGCATTGCGCTATCTCTTGAACAGAATCGAGTCCTTAGTCTTCTTCAATCATTACTGGATAATACGGAGGAATTACTTTCTAAACTAAGATACCACCAATTGTGTCTCTAAGCCGAGTCTAAATTTGTGCCCTTTAGTTACCCTTCTATACTCAAATGTGATTATCACTTTTTTCCTTTGGTTTTCCTACATTCGTCAGTATATCAACCCGTACGTATCTTCACCAAAACTTGTGTAACTTTAAACATAAGAAGGTAAGTTTTTGTGTAGAGAGATGTTGCGTAATAATTATGCGAATAGACATGGATAAGATTTAGGCGTGAGTTATGTCCATAAAAAACGGAAATAAATTTTCAAAACGTGGACAAAGAAGATTTTTTTAATGAAATTAATATGTGTACTTTTATATTCTATTTAATTTTGTTACTTGTAACATGATTTTATATTAAACTGAACTAAAGAAGAGTATGTGTATTTACGAAAGCGTTAGGAGTGACAAGGGATTGGGATCTCGGAAAACATTAAAAACAAATTCCATTTCATATAGTTTATGTTTACTCATGGAGTATTACTTAAGAAGTTCTTTATTGAATAATATGTTCCGCATATTGCGAACGTAATTTATGAAAGGTAAATACATCGCGACAAAGTACATTTTACGTCAATTGTTATGATTTCTATAGAGATCCCGGGGAGGGATTGTGATTTCTATAGATTTCGGGGAGGACGAGCCGGAAGAAGACTGCCGTAAGTTATAGAATCAAGTTTAATAATGAACATTTTCCATGTAACATGTAATACGAAGACTACTACATAAAAAATGAATAGAATTAGAATTGCCTTTTTTTGACTTCGTCCATGTCGTCAATGCATCTAATATTTTTTGCTAAGAACACTCACTCTTTGTGCATTTTTTTTCTTTTTCTTTATAAAATAAATGTTTCACACAATTCATTCTGTGAATATGTGTAGTTTTATAGAGAGGGTTTACGACTGAAACATTAACCGTAGAATCCAAAAACTGCTAGTATATATCTTATCCGTTCACGCTTTGGAAGACGAATCTGAAGACTACTTAAAATGATGTTCTTATTTTAAACGAAAACTCAGATCGGGTTTGACTTCCGACCCAAAACCTTTTTACCTGTACGACGTTATAAGTGCTGTTTTGAGGTTACAAAACGTACGTTTATTATTCAGCACACAACGTCTTTAACAAATAGCGGTAAAGTCTACAAAGACTATGATTTTTATCAATTGCGTTCACATTAATATGTTTCTCGTGTTATCGGAAATATTTGAAAAATATTGTACTGTAAAAGTTGAAAATTTGCTAATTACTGAAATATCCATAAAATTTTATAACCGCAAGTCTACGTGATAAGAACAATATGCAATTTTACGGAAGAACAATATGCAAGAAAATTAATTCAAAACTCCGAATGTTACATGAAAAGACAATGAAACATATGGTACATAATTCACTCTTATTCCCAAAGGTAACAAAGAGATACTTTCGCATGAGAGTTGATGGAGGACATGCAAGAATAAGAATATTCGTATGATCTGAAATGTTTCACACGCAGATAAAATGGCTACTAAAGTTGGGAGTTCATCGCGCTTGCAGAGCACATTTATTCACGACAAACCCATCGACGTCAAACGACAAACACGATGTAAAGCGCGGAAGCCTTCGAAAGATAACGTCTCGACGAATGACATAATGAAGATTTTCACTCAGGTAAAGAATAAATAACTGTAGAGAGAGAGCTTCGCAAAATTATTTTCTGGAGTATCGCAGAGACTTTACCAGTTTACAAGACAGAAGACTGAAATCCAATAAAATAGAAAAAGCAAATGTTCAGTTCCCATGATCATTTTCGAATTAAGCTCATTCGACTCTGACAAAAAATTCGTGCAAGATAATGGAAAGAACACGACATAAGTATTTTCCACTTGAAATAAGATTTCAGTAAACTGATAGTTGAGCAGGAAAGGTCTCTTTTATGTTGAAAATATTTCAGAGAACACATGTTAATATACATCCAATATCATTAATACTGAAATATTGTCTACGGGCAATTTTGAATCGCATTATTCCCATATTATCCTTAATCTCAAGGACAAAAATCTCTTTTCAAAATTTCGCAGTAAGTGCACAAATAAACATTGCATGTGGACTCCTCATTTTACTTAAAATCATAAACATTTATATGTAATCTCATTTCACACTCCTACCTCGAAATCGGTCTGTACATCACTCCCTACAGTTGATATCACAACTGCCCATTAGTTACATTACATTGTCTATGATACGAAATACTAAATTGCGGAAAGGAGATTTTATAAAATATGATCTTATCCTCGTTCATAAAAAACTCTACAGCTGTTTTATAACAGAACAACGAATCACGTGATTATCACAATACCGACCCACTTGATTATCACAGGTATGGAGTCACCAATATTTGGGAACTTTTGTGATGAAAATGAATTAATATTTTGACAAACTTCTTGGATTACCTCTTCAATCCGCAACACAACAACGATACATACAGCGTGTCAAAGTTGAAACTTTCTCGAACTCAACTTCAATGTCTAAGTCCAGATAACGTATTCTTCATTTTTTAGCATTTGAGGTCTACATACTGATTAACAGACATTTTTGGTCGTCTTAAGTCTATTCGACATTACTGAAACATTCGTCCATAGAATTATTCAGTAGAATACTCACGCACAAAGCTGAAGGTTGGTGGGGTTCGGCCGTTGAACAGGTTTGTGAGCAAACGCCATGTGGAGGACTCCTCGCGTCAAAGGCGCAGCGTGGATCCTCACGTCCGGCGGCGGCGGACGAGATGATCGCGGCGGCTGCGGCTGCGGCGGCTCTCACACCCAAACAGTCGCCGCCGAAACGTCTCCCAAGAACCACCACCCCTGCCGCCTCCCTTTCCGGACTCAACTTCCGATCCTCCAGCCTCAATACTGCCAAGAAAACTCAGGTGCTGGAGATTATTTATACACAGATCCTCAAACGCTTTTTTACTTCCCAATTTTACAGAACGCAGAAGGATAGTATAGTAAAAAAAAATCGGGATCTCTTCAGATCTATACCAATTGGCTCCAGGAGAGCAATTTTTTGCAATGATGTCCAATGTATGTGTGTGTGAAGAATTTTGTTTATCCGATAACTCACGAACAAATTAATGAAATCAAACCAAAGTAGAGAATTGACTTTGACTACATTGGGAATAAAAGCCTATATCAGGACAACTCACCCCGGCTTCATCTACTTCCGGTTCTTTGAAAAAAAATTGAAAAAATGAATGTTACCCGTTTAACTGTACATTAAATTGTACGTACAGATTGCTAAACAGCATTTCCGGACGTCGTCCCGTTTTCGAGATACCACGAAAAATTATTACCCAAAAAAGAGTTATTACTTTCTAAATATATAGTATGTATAGGGAAAGTACTGTAATCGGTCGAAAAACATTTTCCGGGATCTCCTCAGATCTATACGAATTGGCTCCAGGATAATCTTTTTTCTTTTTTTTTCAAAAACTTCTAGTTACTTATGTTTGATGTACAATATCGAACTGGCTGATGACAGATGATGCAGTAAACGCCAACAAAAAGTGCAGATACGTGCGAAAGAGAATTATATTATACCATACTCTACGAAGTAATCTCCTCTACTACCATCGCGTTTTATACGCTTCTGGGCAATGAATTCACAGATTACGACCCCTCACCGCAGTACTCGACTCGAATCAAACTCCCTTCGATCCACAGTACAGTACTAAATTGATTTTTATGAGATATTGATGGCAAAACAGTGCAGCTAACACACATTTCTGAAAAATATACTATATGGCGATCCTTGGCGACGGGAAATTTAGGAATGTCATTTAGCATATATTGAAGGTCTGGGGACAAGAGTTTTGAAAAAAGAGGGTGTTCTTTAGCTTGCATGTGAATGGGGAAGATTTTACGAACTATCATACTTTTATTTTTTAACTATCCCATTCCATGAGGTGTGAGATTACCTTTATTCTTTCCTTCCTCGAGATCTTTTCCCTCAGAAAATCTTTCATCCCTTTGTTCTGATGGTTTATTTTAATTCACGTAGCGATTGCAAAATTTTGTATTGTAATTAGTTAATACAAATTATCTAATTATATAATGTATCTGACCCCATATTTTGTGTCCAATATCAGAAGGATAATCGTATTAAATAATACTTTAACCATCAATAACAAACACTAAAAATTATTTATAACTAGCCAATATTAAATAAAACAACTGAAATCATTTCAAAAAGGTCAACATAAGGTTTTATTATCATACTGGTTATGATTGACGTAAAGTCAGCTTTACCAATTTAATTCTTTGTCAGTATTCAAGTTTCTCTGAATTGACGTTAATAAATTATACACTACCTATATTTAAAATACATAATTTAAGCATTGAGGAATAACTGCAAAACACAATATACATACACATACATAATCTGAACTAAATACATAATGACAAATAAATGACAAATGAAAACTAACACCTAATCAATATTGAAATAGCATTGTTATTAATAAAAACTAATATTCACCGTCCAATCAGTTGGTACATGTCAATATGATATTAGGCACTGGAACAATTCTATCGCAATTGTATTGAAGTTTATATTTATTAATTAATGACGTTTTGTACGTTTATAACTACTGACATAACGATTCATACAACGCACACTAAATTAAATGTCAACTTGACGATAGTTCATGCAAGACTCACGGTAAGCCGTTTCTCGTGTTTGTCCTGGTTAGGTAGTAGCCGTCTCGGTGTCTTATTTTACCACACTATATTTAGTTGAGGATTTTACTCAATATGGATATTCACGATTGTACATTTTACGTTGCAACGCGTTGAGTGCGTTGTGCAAACACTAATAAATGCATTGCAAGATTGAAACTACAATCTGATCACTAGAACGACGCGAGATCGGAGTTCTAGATGGACACGTCTGTTCATGCGAGACGCTGGTCCTAGAATGTGTGTCTAGAAGAAGCTCTTCATCGTGTGTCTTTTGTATCACTATAAAAGATTTTGATTGGTTCTGCCTGACATTAATTATTATTCTGTTAAATATAGTATTTATTTCGTCCTATCACAGATGAAAAGTATTGTTCACGGAATGTACTAGAACTTGTTATTGTTGCCTAAATAAAATTCTGTTTATTTAATGTTTATTATTAACAACTTTAAAAATATTCAATCTTCCTAATTTGCTCTTCCGCCCGTTACACATTTGTCCACGGTCAGAGTATGTAGCTCCGCTACACCTTCATTAGAATTGTGAACCCTAGATTTTGGACGCTTTTATAAACTGGAATATATCAATATATCAATGCTTAAAATCCGGAAGAATCTCGTCTAGAAAAATCTTGTGTGTGTCCAAGTATACTTAAGTATCGTATTTCGGAATAAGGTGTCACAATCAGATATTTTCTAACATAATTCGCAGCCTCTATCATCAAGAAATCTGAATCCTATATGTTTCGTCCACAAAATCACAAACATAGATACGCTGTACATACATATGAATAAAACCAATCTACATCTCTAAGTATTCTCGGAGTTGTCAAATTCAATGACATAACACAGTTTCAACTCGAAACTTCGAAATAAATTTTTGATGATAATTTTTTGCGACGAAATCAATAAAAAGTGCGTATAATTGAGGACAAAATCCATTTTAACGTAGCCAAGCAGATTACCATTCTATCAATTTAATCAAAGTAAACCTGAAGTAAACCGGATACAAACCTGAGATGAGATGAAGCTACGTGCAGAAATAACGTACAGAACACTACAACGATCAACAACGCAAATTAATACCAACAACGTATTACAATAGTTATTTGCTTTTATAAAAACTCTTAGAAACGTTCATTATCAGTCGGATAAAGGTAAATGGAGCATAAACTGAATTTAATATCGAAACATTTTTTGTGATAAATTTTTTTTAAGTATCCTTGTAAAAGTAAATCCATGTAATGAAATAAGTTCTTGTCTTTGCGAAGCCTGGTGAACGCCAATCGGAGATGATCGCGGGATCCCAAGTCCCGTCTATCTCCCCCACGTCTGATCGCTACTTCAAGATGTCTCCTCTCAAATCACACTACATCCAGGAACCCAAGTCAGAATTCGAAGTCGACGTCATTGAATATCCCACAAAAGTCAAGGGTCACGACTCGGTAGGAAATCCATTATTAGAATGTATAAAGCATTTGAAATTGTGCAGTCCAATCCTTTTTTTTTTTAAATATTTCTTATAGAATAAATAAAATTTTCCGTCAAATATTCTTTTTACTTTAAGAATGGATAAACTGAAGAAGTTGCACTAAATCTCAATTGTTCTTTACATAGACAAATTTGACGGTGAATTTTTAATTTCATTATATCTCGTGTTCTCTAAATTGTTTCCGAGTTTACACTGTACAAGTTTTGATATTTCTTCTTTTACCCCTCTATAATTTTTACTCGATTTTGGCTCACGGCAAATATATGTACGTGAAGAGCTCAGAAATAAATACATAAAAAGTTTGTTGCGCATACGTTTAACAAACATTTTGTGGTGGGATCAGGAAGATTACTCAGTTAAAACGAATAGGCGAGTATGCAATCCGTTACACTTAGCTGTATAAAGAGTAGAGGGATTGCATCTCATCCTAATTTTTCAGCAGAGACTCGCATAAAATTTTTTTATCATATTAATATAATTTTTATTTCATCAAATCAATTCTTAGACACAATAATATTGCATTGTCATCGGATTTATACACTATGTATACAAAATTTCAGTCAATTCTGATTACGGGAACTGGTTTGAAAGTTACGTGCAAGATTTCTATGTAACATACTAATTAAATATTTTGTAATTCAGATTTTTGAACTTTTTGATAATAAAAAATTAAGGTTGGATTTTGCGTTGAGGTCATTAAATAATAATTCCTTTTAAATTATTTATGTATTATTTAGTTATTATTTAAATATGAATTATTATTTAAATAATAACTAAATAATAATTTAAATAATAATAATGACAAATGCAAAATCCAACCTAAATATTGTAACTAACTAATATGACTAAGAAATGAAGCTGAAAAAGGCTTGTGAAAAATGGATTAGTTCAAATTATCATGTACTTATTACAACATTACTCTGGCTACTGCCATAATTGACTTTTACTTGGCGACCTACTTAATAAGATCTCGCTGTTTTTTACCGTTAACCTCTTTGTTACTCGATATTGGAATTTTATAGGAATGTAATAGTGGGGTTTATCCATAGTTGGTTTTATATTTAAAGAAAGCACGGACATTTTTATAAAACTAAAAAAAGTAATATTGTCTCAAAGTAAATATTGTTATTAATCTCTGTTGAAACACAATCCATTTCCACTTCAATTAATATTTTTCTATATTTTGTTTGTATAAAAACTTACTTTCATCATATTTTTTGCAAACACAAAAAATAAACCAGTACATTTGTCTGAGATTTCAGGGTAGCTTTGCCTATTGGAGCTAAACTAATGACACACATTGCACAGTATTCTAAATCATAACATTCCTCTATGGATTCCATTTTGTTACTTTCCATTCATTACTATTTCCTTTCAACGCATTCCGTTCTTTTGCAGCCCAATAATGAGTGTTGTAGTCCTCGTGAGGGTGTGTCCATTCATCGCCGCTGTTGTGACTTATCTGAAGATGACATAGGAAGGAATCGAAAAACATCCAGCAACAAAATGCTTCCCGTCAAACTTGCGTAAGTACGCAAAACATGATTCCACATTCCAAACATTCTAATGTAGTATGAAGATTTAACAGTTTTACGTTATCTCATAATTATTATCAAGAATTTTTTTGGAAATTGAATTGAAACTAATAATTTATATATTCTAAGTCTAACGAGATATAATATGGAAACTACACGAACTTTCTGTCTAACGACTCGAACTAATTACAGTTAGGATACTTAAAGAGAATACTTCTTTAGCAAAAGTAATTTGTCTGGATTTCTAGTTGTGGACCTAGCTGGTACTTATATATTTTCGCATAAACTAAAATAAATGGTTATTATGATGAGTTATACAATAAGAAAACATTTTGTTTTCAGTTTATTAAACTATTTAATGTACAATAATGTTTCACTATTTCTCATCAACCCCTGTTGTCCTGGATTCGTAGCGATTTACGTGAGACGGGAAGGGCACGTAGCGCGTCATCTGTGAAGAGACAGAACGTTGTTGGGAGTTGCAGCCCTTCAAACATCAAGACTCATTGCGATGTATCCAAAACAACGCTAGAACACAGCAATATGCCTCGGGAGCCTTTGCAGACTCGCGCATCACGTCGCCATATCCGAACAATTGGACGCAACGGAGAAACTGTGTGGAATCCACTGGTAATGGCTCTTTTACTACCCATATTTATGTGATGAATAGATCATTACTTTTAATTGCTGTATATTTTAATGCTATATTGTAAAATTGAACAACCAACACTGTGAGCGATTAGAGAGCTTCAGGTGCCTAGGACCATCATCACTGGAAATAACAATGTGAAAATTGAGGTGAAAGATAAAATCGGCGCAGGTAATAAATGTTTTCGAACTTTTACCCAATATTATGCAAAAGATACATTTACAGGAGTACAAAGATAAACATATATAAAAAATATTAAAACTAATTGTAACACATGGCTGTGAAACCTCGACAATTACAACTACAATTGAAGATATGTTGCGAGTATGGGAAAAGAAAATACTTTGCAAGATTTATGGACCAGTTAGTGATGATGTTGGTTGGAGAATTCTGGATAGTACGTCTATACTTCCCACACGTAGTAAACATCATAACACTTAGAAGGATGAGATGGCTAGGACATCAGGTGCAGAGAATGAGTGATGAAAGGGTGGTGAAAAAGGTTTTCTTGACCAACCCGAGTTGCAAGAGAAATAGAGGCCGACCACGATTAAGGCCGATAATGTGAACGGTGACCTCAGGAAAGCAGGGATTAGAGAATGGAAAAGGAAACCAGAAAAGCGGGAGATATGGAGAGCTGTCTTACAGGAAGCCAAGGTCAAATTCTGAAGGCTATCAGATGAAAGATATTTTTATCAAAATTTTTGGACGACGGGATAGCTGGCCGAGAATACGTTTGGTTTTGAAAGCACTACCATACTTTGATCGCGGTAAAATGAATTATAGGACGCAATGCGTGCGTCAGATATAAAACAATGAGGAGAGACCGCACGCAAGTTTCCCCTACCACTACAATATACATCACCGCTCTTGCGTTTCCGCATTCTTTACAACGACGGTCTCTCGGTTTTGGGTTCAGACACCACATATCACATGTCAGTGCGATATATCGGTGTTACATGTCGTTTTTGGAGTTAGGCATGCATCCCTCAGAAGTACTTCAGTAATATTTCAGTACGCAGCTTCTCACTCAAAAATTTACTCCTTCAATAAGACAAAACACTTGTAATGTGTTTGAGAAGATTTCAACAATTTAAAATTAGTTATAGGTAGCAGAGCTGTTTTTACCTTTTTGTGGATCTGGCCCTTTGGCCCATTGAGGTCTATAAAATATTTTAACTCGTGAATCAAAATTTCTATTTTCACGAGAAAAAAACATTTCCTTGGCACAATCATCAAAATTTACAACTGTTTATCAAAACACGTTTTTACCTTTATTGTTGCAATGTTGAAATATTTGTATTCATTTATTTATTTTTACATATTGAAATGTTATAGAAAAATATGTTAAAGCATTAATATTTTGAGGATTTGAGGCACTTGATCAGCTATGATGGAAGTAACAAATTACAACACAATAGTAAGCTTATAATACCAGGTATCAAACGAACCAACCTTATACATTATTTTTGTACCATATGCAACATTTCGTCAAAAAATTTACAAAGATTTTACTGCAATCCTAACCTCACCTCGTCTCTTATTTTAATTTCGAAATTTGGAATTTCTTGCATACTTTAAGGGTGAATCCTATACTTTGTCTCTTTTTGTGAGTCATCACGCGAGCGACTAGAAACCGAACATCAATTACTCCGTTTCTCTCGTTCTCAGGTGCCCGCCAACATGGTAACGGTACCTGCGGAGCGACCAGATGCTGTGGCGGATGCTGCTGGAGACGCCGAGTCGCGAGCCGCGCGCAACTTCAACGCTCAGGAGCAGAACTTGCGAGCGCCGGGGCGACGGGCGCGAGGAGGCCCAGAGGGACCTCCGACTCCGGTTCCTCCTCCACCGCCGCCACCATCACGCACCTCCGAACACCGGGGAGGACTCTCCCCTTCGCGCCACCGAGCATCTCGCGCACGCCGCAATGAGCGCCGAGATGAGCGAGGATGGAAGCCCTGGCCATTGCAGGTACACTGGCCAGGAAAATTTGTTCTATGTCTTTAGTCTTAAAACATAATCCATTATGGAGCATCATAATCAACTGCTACAGAAGGAAACAATGGGTGGTGACTCTGTAGAACTCTTTTGACTTAAAATGACGTCTTTTGTAAGATGAAAATTTGATTCATGCTACTGATACGATGTTAGAACTTGATATGTCACGAAGAATCGTAGAGAAGTCTAGCTGGTTGATTTCTTCCTTACATGGTTGCCTAAATGACCGAGTTGTCGTTTTACCCAATTTTGACCTAAGCCGAAATATTCACTAAAATAAATCATACGATAATTTATACGTGTTTTAATGAATAGGAAACCATTGAATAGAACATTCCATAGTAGCGTTCAAACAGTGTCTGGTACATAAATTACGGTCGGTACCCTAAATGACGGGTTACAGAGCGCGATCATCGTGTCATGGGGTAGCCTGATTTAACATGAAAGAAGTCACTACACGTAACAAATGTCTCTTGTGCCAAGACTGTCAGTCATTGAGTAGCTACTTACGTATAGTGATAAAAGTACTTTTAAATACTTTCTTCCAACTTTTTTTTTTGCGAAAAAAGGACGTGGAGCCAGTTTTTACTAGCATTTATATAAAATATGAAATAATATAAATAACAAAAATTTATTACCACTGCC
>NNCF01129744.1:16669-42204 GCA_002313205.1 Laupala kohalensis
TTTGATCTTCGATTTGCTCATTCGAGCTTTCTTTGGTCGAGGAGAGTTTGCAGTGTGCCACTCCTCACTTTGCCTCTTGGACTCAGGATCGTATTCAAAAATCCGTGATTCATCACCTTTCATCACACGACTAAAGAAATCTTTCTCATTAGCGATTCTGTCAAGAAGATCAAGACACTTGTTTTTTCGATTGTCCTTCTGCTGAATTGTGACTTTTTTTCGGCACCATTTTGTCACAGACCTTTCGCATGTGCAAATGTTCACTCAAAATTTGATGAACGGTAAATCTGTTCGTTTTTAATTGTTCACTCAACATTCTTAATGTTAAACGACGGTCTGATCTCACAAGAATGTTCACACGTTCGATGTTTTCATCGGTTTTTGAAGTTGAAGGCTTCCCTGAACGGTGTTCATCTTCCACGTGTTCTCTGCCTTCCAAAAATGATTTGTGCAAGCGAAAAACTTGAGATCGGGATAAAGAATGTTCCCCGTAGGCCTGTTTTAACTTTTCAAACGTCACACTTGCCGATTCTCCAAGCTTAACACAAAATTTAATGGCACAACGTTGCTCCAAATTCCGCTGTTTCATTTTGCTTGACGCACAACCAAAACACAACTTCACTATTAGCAGTCACAAAAATCACGTAGTTAACGGAAGGAGTTGAAACTCGTACTGAGCTACGGGAGGGTACTGATATACGTGCTCTATTAAGGAAAACAGCGCAGCGTTGCCAAATCGCTTGTAGTGTTGCCAGTCTCATTACTTTTCAGCCTAACCTTGTATATTTCACCGCCTTGTGGACCAAACTGCCGCACTTGATGCGCATCATACTGCTATGTGTGCATTTGCAGTCTCTGTTTTGGTTTCCATAGCCAAGACACCGATAGCAGCGGGTGACCACTACCTTCTCCTGATGCGATAGTTAACCATCGCACTCTAATTTTCCTCTGTTTAATTACATCTAAGTTTGGTTGACTTGTACAACCACCACTCGTATTCACTCACGACGTTCGGACTAAGTAGTCCACATCTTGGAATCCTCTCAGGGCATCTTGTACATCCTCCTCTTCTGTCGAGCCGTCCAAGTCCCCGATCTCTAGGGAGACTCTAGGTGTCAATTCTTTGACTCGTTTGACATCTCCATTTTACGTTGACCTTATAGATTTGATAAATGCAGTTCTAATTTACGAACTGATCAATTCCAGCAATACATTCCCGTCTCTGATCTTACGTATAGCCTTGATGATCGTTCCAGTTGCTTCTGGTTTCACATTGCTCACGATCTGCATTGGGACAGTAGGGTACGAACTGTCACTTGTGGGTCATACAAAGATGGCTTCCAACTTATGAGAGTTCCCATGTCTCCTCTATTTCTTCTTCCTTTGTTCATCCTTCCACTTCTCGTTAGTATTTCAGCTTGAACCTGAACTCCCTTGTCTTTTTGTTGGCCTAGTCCGGGTATCCACGTCGTAGTTTCACTCTGGTTACCGTTGCATATTTCCGGTCATCTCATCTTCGGGATCCGTGGGAGAGAGACCATATATATTCTCTTTTCCATCTGTTCTTTTTCAATAGATTCCGTCAAGTCATAGACTCTCGCGGTAGTCTCAGGAAATTTGGCATTTTGACCTGAGCTTTTTTCACCTCACCTCTGCGTTGCATTATTTTCTTTAAAGCTACACACATACTCAAAATATAGTCTCTAACGGTCTTATTGTGTTTGGTAAAAACCACTTATTTAATGTACTATTTGAGTGCTTCGAACTGCTCCTTCACTCGATCGCTCCTTTTCGCTTTCCATCCTCATTTGGGTCGCGTCAACAGCATCACGCAACCCACTTGCTCAGGCCGTACATATCTTGTACAGTCCCCTAAACTTCTTTCTCTTCAAGGTTAAGATACTTAATATTTTTCATTTTGTTTCCACGAGTAGCTAGGGAAAATATATCCACATGAGCAGAGCCACACATGCACAGGTAAGGCTTCTTACTCTGGGAGGTCGCCAAGTATTCCAGAAGCTCCGTTCCCGATGCAGATAATCGAGTGCAACATTCAGGCTTGGCGCGGGTCTTACCCTGACGTCTTACCCTGGGGTTGAAGAGAGAAGGTTGCGAAAGAAAGAAAAGACACACCGAAGTCCTCGAAACCTAATAGCGTTGGGGTCGAAGATAGCAAAAGTTGTTCAAGGAAGGTACGACAGGATAGCAGAGAGAGAGAATTAAGCATAAGTAAGTGGATGCTTGAAAAAGCTCAGAGCTGCGTGGTTGCTACCCGCGAACTGAGAGGATAGGGTGAGGAAGCGGGATGGGTTATAGTCGAGGCATGTTGTAGGACACATTTAGTCTGGCTCCTCCGCTAGAGGTTTTCCGGAATGGGCGGCAGCAATTTTTTACAAAATGCTCGATGTTTATAACAATAACAAAAAGTGACCGATTTTCATGTTTTTTTTGCAATAACTTATGACGCGGGCTATTAAGATTGTTTAAAAACGTAGGACAAAAAATTGACACTTTTTTAAATTGAACCAAGTTAAATAAAATTAAGTCCTCAACTCTCCTAATGTGTTTGATCAGGTTGTAACTGCACTCATCTAATATTAAGTTATTCTTATCAAAGAAGCTAAGCGACTCATTCATTATTTCCAATACCATTTTAAGCTAATTAATACTTCACATTACCAAGAGCGGATAGATATAATGTATTTACCGTCACCTGCCACAGAGCTTGAAGATTTCCGACTTGAGAGTTTCTGAAAACATAAACAGAATTTGTTGTTTATCAGAAAGCTGAAAGGAGAGTGACACATCTTAATAAATACAATAAAAGTTAGTTTTTTTGTATATTATTTTGTATATTTGTTCGTTTCTGAGCTAATAAATTCAGTTTTTAATTATAAATAACAAACAAATAGAATGCAATATTGATAAAAGTTTTTCAGATATATTCAATCCTATACAAAAAAAATCCTGAAATACTGAGGAAATTCCTGCAAAATATAGTATAGTCCTGGGCGAGCAATATTGCGACGAAGTGTGGTAACCGTTTACACATGTCAGGAACTACTAATCAGCTTATATTCTACTCTGTGTCTTATTGTGTTAAAAAAAAGCCTAAGTTCTGGCATCCGCTTAGTCAAGAGGTTCAGAAGAGAAAAGTCATAAAATTTGCCACGTGGAATTGTTCGAATAGATTGGAAGAATTTCTAAGAGAAAAATAAGGGGGAAGAAATGATTTATAAAGCAATTAAGGGTGATTAAATAATTGCGGAAGACAATTCGATGACATTCAAGTTCCTTAAAAAAACATTGTCACAAACAGAGAATGTATAACATATGTAGAAAAAATGTGGAGTAGTTGGATGTTGAAGAAAGACAGGAACAAGAAGGAACAGGAAAAAGCAAAAATGTGTGAAGGTGGTGTAGCGGAAGAAAAAAATGCGTCACATGATTGTGCACATATGAGGCAAATAAAAATTCAAAGAGGGTTATCTAACAAAAATATAATCTAAAGTACGACGCGACATAACTTTTACGTGATGACGAATGAAAGTGTTATGCCGGCACCAAGGCGATAGATAAGGTGCTGACAACTTTTGAAGAGCGCTTTGCTGACAAAGATGAGTATCGATAGAACCCACTGGCAATCATGTGACTTAAAGCGTCCATGCGGGTTCCCATTTCTTACCATTGTAATTCGACATTTCGTTCAGTCCAAGGAATGAATCTGTCTTCGTTCATTCCCTCATTGTAAACTCACTAAGAGAATCAATATGGTCGCCGTTGTCAGAACCTGATGTATCTACGGCCTTGGTCGGCATCAGCGACCAGCTCTGCGACCAACGATAAAAGCAATGAAAATCCTTTGGTATGTTTTCTTCGCTCTTATCGAAGCTAGGGACGCCATTGTTGTTGTGGTTTACGAAATTGTTGTAATAGTCTTACGATGGATATTGAGATATATAAGTTGCGTCTATCGATGAATTCCTTTGTGAGACGAAAAAGGATAAAAACCACAACTGATGAAGTAAATGGAAATGTATTGAACTGAAGTGAGGTTATGTTGAAGGGTCAGTTTATGGACATATATGAGATACACCCTGCTGTCTGTACTATGGGTTGTCCGTAATAATATGAGGGAGAAGATTTTTTGGTATCGTCTTCTCTTGCACATCCGCCAGGTGGGGTTAATGTTAGGTTACCCCCTTGGGTTTGTGCGCAGTCAGTAATCGGAGAGATGAATTGAGTTCTCCCCCTATGTCGATGTGCGACAAAGACAGAGATCCAAATGTTCGTTTCCCCTCTGGACAACTGGTACATAAGATCATTGAGTCTATATCATATATAAGTATCTGCACGTCACTACACCGAGAAGTTTTGAGCGTCTGCTCTGGTCTGCTCAAGCATAGATGTGCTAATTGGTCGTCACTCCAACACAAACGCTCCTCGTCTCGAGTCGTGCTGCTCGTTTCTCCAAATCGCTCTTCTCTTTGCTCCAACGTAATGACACCCTTATATCACCTTACCACCCACTACCATACGAAAATATTGTATTAGTGGTAGGAGAGGGAGTATTTTGAATTTTGTCCTCGCTTAATCGGAAGTGAAAGTTTTACAATTAACAAACTCTGTTAGTCATTATAATTTCTGAATATTTGCATCATAATTTCAACATCCTGAGCAATGCAAATGTTCAGCATTTCAGAGAGAATAAGAGTAAAAAATACGAGTGACGGAATCTAGTCTATAAAAAGGGAAGATTTCAGCTATTTTATGTGGAAGAAGGTCACCAACTCGTGTCGGAATCTGACCGATGAAGGATCATGCCTACCAGGACTGCTGTTTACGGTTCAGCGTTATCGCTGCACGCGTCGGTTAGAATTCTATTACGGTCATGCAAAAATGGAACCAAGAGTTCCATGAGGGCAATATAGAACATTATCTTAGGGGAACCCGATCACTAACGCTAGTACACAAACATGACCGCGCGACCCTTTGTGATCATGTCTTATGTTAGTGGGAATCGTAGTTCATTTGGATGACAAGTATTTGCACGGACAGTGATACGTCTACAGAACCAGGCACTGACAGAACAGATCATTGATGTTCCCTGGCGCAATGTCTTTGAGACATGACTTTTAAGACGAATACCGGTGACGCTTAGAACGTAGGAAAAATGGTACTAATGTATCTTTGATTGACGTTGGTAGCCGGAAGTGTGAACACTTTCCAAAATTACCGATACTGTTAGAAAAAAATGATACAAGTGCACATCCACAAAAGTATGTTCATGTGTTACACTACTACAAGTTTAATTCGTTGAAAATCTCACAGCTTCTTTTCAAAATTAAATAATGTCCTGATTACATGTAATTTGCATTATAACTTTTCACTGTTATAGTCAAATCTATAAATCCATACTACGCGGCAAAATTAACGGCGCATTTCCTTCGAAATGCATTATCGTAAAATATAGGATGTGTTTTCTAGACCATCCCTTCTAGATGCTGAGATTAAAAAAAGTATCCACATCCAACGATCAAACCCTCCCAACCCCATTTCCTCTCACTTTCTTTAAAGGGTAATTTTTCAGTCTTCCAAAACGGTTCAGGAGAGTACCTTGGATTAGGTGTATCATCACCGCTAGGCTTGTCCCCCTACAAGCCAACCTTTTAAAAATTCACCTTTTTGTTCGCCACGTCGAGCGTTCTACGACGTGAAGTCGATTCCTTTTATGTCAAAATATGTTTCAATAGGTGTAGTAAGACGTAAGTACTACATTCGTATAAAAATTTGATCCCACCGTCTCTACTTTTGATGTGTGGCGTTTGTATCATTTTTTCACTAATTTCTTGCCATCAAATTGGGTCGGTGATTTGAAACCTTTTAATTTAACTCAAACAATTTTCAATATTTCTTACCGGGTCATTAGTATAAGCTCTAAAAGTGTGTTAAAAAAAAAAAAAAGAATTTTTTCACAAAACTTTTACTCTGATTTTTTAAATTTTATTATGTATTTTCACTCAAGGTTCTGCCTAGATCGAGTTTTCTTATTCTCGTATCAATGAAAAGGCCAAGATTTTATAAGACATATTCATCTAATCGACACTGTCCGAATCCGGAAATTCGGAGTGCATTTTGTTTTTGGTTTATGAAGCTTACCTACATAGAGTGATAGGATATAGGAGGTGGGTGGTGGGTGCTGTTGTTGGAAGGTGGACTGGTTAGCTGGGTTTACCAACAACTTGGTCCACGTGGAGGAATTAGGAGTAGTTAGAGATAGTACGAGGTGGATAGAAGTAGGAGGGTTCGCTTTTCAATTGTCACAGCTAATGTGAACTGGGAAATTGAAGTGAAAAGCTACAAATTTTTTGCCTCTCCATCTCGTTACCGGGAGTTGTCAGAGAGGTTGTGAGTAATTCTTTGATTTTTCAGACAATAAGTAAATTTGCACAATCCCATTATATATTACTTCCAGCATACAATGCAAATGACCTTAAACATATTCTGATTATTAGCTATACACTATTACTTACATACCACATAATTTTGACCTATTTTATTTCATTCAAAATAGTGAGGTGGAGTAGGTTGATGAAAGCGATTCCGTAGGCAGTTAAGGGCACGCCATATAACATTAAAAACATATCTTTTTAGCATGTTTATTATGGCATTATCAGTTCTTGGCAATGTGTTAAAGTGACAACCCTGGTAATTATTGTGCTGGGAACTGAGGTAGGGGAGAAATTCAAAGAAAGAAAAAAGTAAGAAGAAAAGGAGGAAGTAAAAAAATAAAAAAGACATCTCCAGACCTTAACATGTTATGAGTAGCAAAAGATAAATAAATAATGTCAAATTAAATAATTTAAATTGGTATTTTTCAATATATCTTTTTTCCTTTGTAAAGAATTGTTAATTATTAAGATTTCCTAAAAAAAATTGTAAACAACCTACCCCAGTCTGCACGTCAACCAACCTAACACTAACAATGGATGTATGCACAGTGATACAAAAACATTTATTTTTAACAAAAATATGTAGGTGTAACAAAAGCAGTAATACTAGTTACTGCAATAATTTTTGAGGAAAAGACGACCAACTATTCCAGTCTTCCTAATTTAAAATCTTGACACGAATAGAAAAAGTAAGTTGACCTGTTAGAATACATTGTGTAATACGTAAATATCTCTTTGAAAATAATTAAATTCCTTTTAACTACAATTCTTAAATGAATAATTTTACTATAAGCTGCAATTTCGTATGTTTTTTATTTTCTGTAAATTTTTGAGACTTGAAGCATAAGCTATACTTCTAAAAAAAAACACACAGAATTCATTTTATTAACAGGCAGTGAAGAACCAGGTACTTTATAAACTTACTGAAAATCTTCAGCCACACACAATATTGGTTCAGCCTTTTCATATACTCATCATTTTTTACGAACAGCATATAACGGGGCTGTGACCTGTAGCGGTCATGAACACACTAGCTCATGTAGTTGGATAGACTGGATATACGTACGTAGCAGTATTAGGGTTCTCTTGGGTGGCACCTCAAGCAGAAGGTCCATCAGAATGGTCTGCAGTCTCTTCTTTTGTGATCATCAAGGTAATATTAATAAAATAAAATTATCTACAATACCACCTGCTTTTTTGACAGTAAATTAATTAAATGAAAATTGTCAATGAAAATTAAATTAATAAACTAGGTTAAAAATTTTAAATTATATAAATTAAAGATTTAAAAAAAGGTTGCAAAACACTATATTTAAAAAAATCAATTAACAAGACCAAAAATGTTTTAAAAATAGTAGTAGTCTTCATTTTGTGAACTACATTGGATGTCAAATAATTAATTACATGGAAAAAAGGAGATCACTATTTACAATTGAAACAGCTGTTTTGCAAAGAGTATAAGTTGTTTTTATTTTTAGAATTGAGAATTTCAGTTATTGATGGTATGATCTTTGTACAACAGTAGACTTACTGTTTCAAATGAAAAAGGTAAAGTCTCTCAGTACACCTACAGTAGCCACAGAATATTTCATTAGTTTTGAAAGGGGATAGTCACAAAAATCAAGTTTGCTTTATTCATTTATAGAATGAATAATTACTATTTTCATATTAGAAATTCCATTTTCAGTTGCAAAAGCAAATACAGGGAAATTAAAAAATTGAGCACATGAAAACATACATTCCTAGCAGCTTTGGATGTTAGCAGTATACATACATTCTTAGCAGCATGGACAACTGCCCAGAGTGGCAAATTTTTTGAAGAGGCAAATTCCAAGAATATTTAACATAAAAATTTGAAAAAGTGAAAAAAATATTAATTTTATTGTGAAAGTCAACTGAAAACAATTTCTTTTCATATTCTATGCTGCAAAAATTTATATTTCTAATGCATGTCTACTTAGCATCCTGTAAGAGTAAATTAGCACTCTGCAATTGCCAAGTATGGGCCTTTCCCGCAAACAAAAATTTATTGAAAGCAAATTTGGATTATAGTTTTGTAAACACAAAAAATATTTAATCATTTTACAAATGACACAATTTTACGACTGCAGAATTAAGTAAAATATTTTAGAATACATTGATATTTCCAGATAATAAATTTTTGAATATTCATGTTTTATAAATTGCATCAAATATTTAACAAGGTTTTATATTTCAATCAGTTTCAATACGATTAAATCTCATTATATTAAATCCTATTATATAAATCCTATCAGATATTTGCTATTTTTTCACTTTTAAACATATCTGTCAACATTATAGGTTGTTTTAACAAGGTTTAACTGCACAAATTGTATTGCATCTTTATACACTGGTGATATTCAAAAAATGCTAAAAATTCTCATTTACTATGTTTTCAAATCATGAGTGCATATAGTGACATGTGCATTGCATACAGTCATGAGTAATCATTTGAATCATGTGGAACACAAGTTGTATGCAATAGTTCTATGCAATACCACAGGTTTGAAAACACCACAGGTATTTTGATAATTTTGAATGTGAGATTTCAAATTATCATTTAATTAGTTATAATTGAATTAGAATAGTTTCAGCATTAGATTGTGAAGATGTTATTACAGATTTTGCCTTAAAGAAAGTAGGCCCATGTGATTTGAATAATTTGTATGAGATGATAAATAATTATCTAATATAATTGTAATTATATTTAATAAATTGTGAAATAAATTAAATAATTTTCAATTATTCATGTAGTTTACATCCCTCAATTCATCCCTGCTTATTATATAAAAATGTAGTTGTTTTCTAAGAAAATTTTTAAAAGAGGTGGCATTTTTCGCCACTGCCCAGAGGAGGCACTTACTATAAACCTGATCCAGATTCCTAGTCAACACTTGAAAGTTTTATGATATCTGCACTTGACCAACCAAACAAGGAAAACAGAGGAGTAAGAGCATGCTTAAGAACTGTTTTTTCCATATAATTACAATTTTTTTATTAAAATGCATCTCTGGACCACTTAAATATCCACTTGTGCAATATGAGTTTTGTAATAACAAAATATATTTCATTCTGTCTTTTGTTAGGTTTGTTCTGCATTTTTATTTCCATTAATTTTGAATATGGCATGAGACAGTGTGGTTTATTAAAAAAAAACAGTCATGTTCAAGAAGCTAAAACAAAACCTAACTAATGAGCACCATGATGCTCTAAAATAATTGTAGCCATTCTTCTTTTTTCATTTTTCTTAACTTTATTTTTTCTGACTTAAGGCCTATTCAAACTTAAGGATTCTATTGTGATAAATGAAAATAGTTGAATTTGAAATTAAAGGCTTGTCTTTTAGAAGGATAGCTTATTACATTTATTTTCCCAGAAAATTAAAAAAATTATGTTTTTTGCAAATCAACACATGAACTTGAAGAAGAAAATGAAATATTCTCGCATAAAAATAATACTTCAGTACAATTGACCTTACATTATTCAGCATTCAGCTTTGTATTTTGATATTACAAAGAACATATAAGGTTAGTCAGACATTGTATATGGTGAAATCTAATTAGATCCTATTCTGGAGTAAACTAGCAATAATGAGAAATCACTGTCTTTTTTCTCAATAATTATGACATAACCCAGGATGCAACTAAACAAATATTTTGCCATGCTGTGGAAACGGATTCTGCTGCCATAAAGTGTTGCAATTGAATTTAATGAGATTTTGTAATATTTTTGCACAAAACATACATTTAGCAGAAAAAATGACTCCTATAGTAATACAATGTATATATATGTAGAGCATAATTTACTTCTATTGGTTACCAGAAGTTGAAAATTCTCTTCAAAAGAGGGAGAAGTAGTAATTAAAATTAGTATATTTTTTCAACTCCCCCCCCCCAAATGTAGCTAGATGTTTTTTATATCAATTATTTGAGAAATAAAATTAAAGCCTAAATGAAACTTAAGGCATGTATAAATAGCAGAATGTTGCTTTTAATTACCTCTTTACCCATTGAATTATATCAGTGTTGAATAACCTTTCCAGTTTGTCTGTTCATGAATGTTTTTTAAATTTCATATGCATCTAATTATTCTTGGGCTAACTCTTTTGAAAATCAAAATAAATCATGAAAGAAAATTCAAAATGAAATAATTTCCTGTATACTGACATCTATGTATTTTATCACATTACTCGTAGCATTGAATACCATCATCAAATAAGAAAAAAATATCTAATGCAATGGTTGTACATTTTATATTATAAATTTTTATATGTATCTCATAATTTTTATGTATGGATGTTTATACATAATCTTGTAAGTTATATATCTTATATATTTTAATTTATGGTATTTTACACATTTGGTGGTTGGATTCAAAATTTCCATTTTAAATTTTCCTTCCTTCTTCCATCTAAGATTTGTTTGTCCAAAACATCTGAAGCCTTATAATCTGGTCCTGTTTAATCTTCTCCTGTTGTAAACTTGTCCTGTCAGGTCTACCTCCTTTGCATTATTGGTACATTAAAACCCTTTGCAGTTATTATGTATGTTAGAGCATTTGACCCAGTGACTTGCAAAATACCAAGTTTAAATGTGCCAATGTAACTCTAGCAATGTAGCTAGACGAGTTGCTATTATAGGAAGTGTACCATTCTTCAATGATTACCAAGAGAGGTTCTTCTTTCATCAATGTAAGTAATTGAAGGAAAGCTCTTAGTGCATGTTGTGTAGCTGTATCTTCAGAGGAAAAAAGAGAAGCAAGTGTTTAATCTTCATGAGGAATTTAACACATACATCTCATCACATTTTGTGCAATGTGGAGACTCTGTTATAGTGAGCAATGTATAGGAGTGTAGTTTACTTCTGCCCAGCAGCACTTCATCTGGAGTAGTAAGCTGGTTGTTCAATACATCTGCTTTTTCCTATAGGTGGCTGCGTTTTTCAAGCATCTCGTACTTCATAATGTCTGCCTATGTAGAACCACAGCCAGTAAAGGTATGTAGGAATAAGATGTTCTAATTCTTAGTAACTTAATGGTAAATAGAAAACATTGCTTTTTCAAGCTTTAAAAAGTATACACCAGATGAGATGGATGCAAATGCAGCCAAGAGATGTAAATGTACTTTCCTGCAATAATGAAAATCTGAATCCTGATCAACATAGATGGTCAATATGATTAGCATCCTCAACAACTTGCTCCTCAGCAAAATTCTCTTGCTTCAGATTTTCAAAGATATTTTTAATTAAAGTTTTCATTGTTTTCAATTGCAAGGAGCAGCTCTTTCAAAATGTTAATGAAACTGTTGACATAGCATAGTCAACAATTGCTAATTGCTGCTAGGTACTTCTCTCAGTAGAAGCTCTCAGCATAGTTGTGTTGTGATTTGATTATTCATAATCTATACTTTCAAAAATTGAGGAAAATTTCTCTGAACTCTCAAAACACTCTATGAGGGAGGAAGTCACCATCAATCACATGGACAAGTTTTATTATTTGATCAATTACAGTGAGGGTTGAGAACAAGTAAAATACCAACTTTCAAATTTCCCTCTTCCCAAATTTATTGAATAGAGAAATTAGGTAAACAGCCAAATCAAATTCAAAGAACTTATGAATGTCCTTGAATTTCTGTACACTCATGTATGCATCACTTGGGTACTCACATTATGGAGAGCAGGTGAAATGGTTTTAACGGGCACTTGTCTGCTTCTTGTCATACTCTTATGTACAATTATGTCTGCTTTTGCACATTCTTGTCTGCTTTTGGCATCCTTCCCTTACAAATTCTTTGTTTCCCTCAAAATTTCCCTGCAGTATCATCTCCAGTGGAAAATGTTTTTACTTGTTATACACATATGTGCAATTGTTATATTCTTATGTACAATTATGGGTTAAAAAAAAAAATAGAACCACATGTTTTACACATTTAATGATATTGTATTCAGAAGAATTATTATTCTCATATGTTCAATTATTGGCTTAAAATTAAAAAGAAATAAGCAAAATTACTTTAACAGATTTTTTGTCTGCAAAGTTTAAGCGTATCTAGGCTCTACCAATAAAAGAAAAAAAAAGAAGGTAAAATTAAAGGAGAACTATAATTAAGATATTTTTCTTGCTTCTGACATTGCAGTCTTTCAAAATGGAGCCAGGTTTAATATAGTTTAGCATGTCATTTGCAATGGCTTATGTTACCAATCCATTGAGACTTTACAGTGAAATGGTCAACTCTTAATAATTTTGAGTTTTGACAAACTCCTTTTTCACAAAGCCACCAGTATCAGCAATGTCAGTAATAACATCTACACTACAAAATTTTTGGGAAAACATCAGTAGACGAGTTTGTGGTAGAATAATTAGGATGAATTTGCTTCCAGAAGCTATCTTTAGATAACACTGTTCTAAAATAACGAACCCTTTAGCCATTGATGTCTCACACATCACCATCACTCAATACTGATGGGAGATTTTCACAGAATTCTTTCATGTCAATTTTTTTGCAGTATTTGAGTAAGCAAAAGAAATTAATTATTAATTTTGGATGCGTCATGGATTCACAGGTGATGGTTTAAGTTGGTGTTTTTCCCGAATCAAGTGCAGCTGCATCAGTAATTTAATTAAACTGATGTGATTTAACAGTTATAAACATAGGAGGCTCAGGACTCTGTGAATTGTGTTCTTTTGTGAGCCAATTGATATGCTCCATTTCTGTACCTGAGTGGACTTCTCGAAATTAAGTCTGAGGAAATAGTTCATTCCTGGGTTTCAAAGAAATAAAGTAAATAAATGAATCAATAATTAAATAATAAAGTAAAATATGAAAAAAATCCTACACACATTTAACTAATATGTGAGAAAGCAATTATAGATTGAAGTAGGAAGTTGAGGGAAATAACAAATAACTAAAAAAGTATATGCTGTTCCCAGCTGTTGCCTGTAGAATTTTCCCGACCAGCAGAAACACTGATTTATGATTGTTTGAAATTTAACTTCAACTAATTTTTACACCTTTTGGTTTGTTTCTCATGTATTCTATTTTTCTCTGCCAAATGACTGATTTGAAGTGAATAATACTTACAAAACAATCTGTCACATAAATATATAACAATTGTTTTTCACGGTTACAAGACTGAACAGCATTCAGGTTCAAAGAATCGTCGCAGTGGACACTCAATCCTTCAACCAATAACAAACCTAGTTGAGGACACGGGGGAGTAGTCAGCTGAAACCTCATCCTAGAGGGGGCCTCCAAATGAGTCTCTAAAATCAACATTAACCCAGAAATTTGCATTTAAATATATTCTATTATTTTGTATCAGTAAAATGAATGATATCAGAGCTTTTTAGTGAAAACTTATTTTTAAATTCCAAATTTCATTACACAATCCTAAATGAGACAAATATATTTGTGTGTGGTTTGAATACAAGACCTCCAAAAAGATTCCTGCCCTGGGCTTTATTAGGCAGGAACGTCATTGTGGTATTTCCTTCATGCAGCAAAGCGTCATTGTTTCTTCAAGCCTCCAGTTCAATATTTCACCTAGGTTGATGCCAAATACAATGGTAAAAATTGAACCCAAAGTACCATAAAGTTTGATTTTAAATGGGGTATTTATAAAGAAATTCAACTGATATATTTATAAAAATTCCACTTGTGTAGTAAGTAACACAATGATAATAATGGTTGATAAAACCAAAACAGTTTTACTCTCCATTCAAGTATTTGTGCCAACACAATTATTCTATGTCCAACACTGAAAATTATTTGATTGGGTGAATGCATTTTATCAGCTTATTCAGTTGTAGTCACTATAAAATTCAACAACAATCAATCTAAGAAAGCTTACTCACCAATAATACATTAAATTTTTTTGAAAAATGTGTATTACAATATAAATACATTAATATTGTCTAACATATCACACGTCATTTAGGAAGATTTTAACTTATCTTAATAAAAATACAAAATTAAAAAACAATCCCTTTTTATTACATTGACTGTATTTTGGGGTTCATCCCATTATCATACTGATAACAATATATGTCGAGTTAATTCAAGTTATCCCATTTATAGTCTAAATCATTTGCAACTTAATTTCAAAAAAATTATTTTTTATTATGGTATTTTTGCAATTTTTACTAGTTTCTTGGATACATTTTTAATATTCATTTATCAAGAGCAAAATGGTGATGTAGACTTCTTGCTTCTGAGAAAGCTATTTACATTGAAAATAAGATATTCCAAGATAAAAAGCATTTTGGAGCAAGGAACAATCGTATTTCAAACAAGAATAATCAACAAAATCTGAAAATGATATGCGAGGATTTATTGCCACATTTCTTTGTCCAAGAATCTGTAAAATATGGCTTCTTAAATGGTAGCAGCTTTTACCTTCCCTCAAAACTTTGTAATTCATTTCTCATTCAGAATCTTTTATTGAAGGTCAGTAATTGAAATAATGATGTTCCAAACTATAAAATGCTAATAATAGAGTAAACATTACTCATAGACAAAGTTTACTTCATTCAATATTGATTAACAACGTTTCAACAGTAATAACTAAGTAAAATATATAAGAAATGTCCCAAAAATCCTTATCTCCTTTACAACACAGAGTGTATCAAGAGATTGGTAAAGTGGAGCCTTACCAAACTGTATTATTTCCTGTCAAATACTTCTTATTCGTCGAACATCTTGTAATCATCTCAATGTCACTGGTGCAGATTCTTTATAACAACATTAAACACGATGTTTTGTCAATATATTTAAGTATTCATAAACTCTGCACCATTTTCTCTCTTCATTGTCTGTCAAATGATGTTTATTATCAACAAATTATATTGATATTAAGTTACAGTGACGAGTAATGCACTGTAAATTTTATTGATATTTATTTATTGGGAGAATGGAATTAACCTTCATTCCATTATTAAAGAAATATGGTCTGAAGATTAATGTGCTTGTTATTCTAAATTCGTATATGTTATTCTAAATTTTTTTGTGTTATTTTCTTATTAGAGGCATTTTAAGAAGTAATCTATTTATTATATGTATTAAAATGATAATATTTTATTTATATAAACAAAAACATTCTTACAGCAATTTAAACATGAGATTTATTAAAATGATGGTCAAATACCCTGATTATCTTTAATCAACAAAATATGTTTATTATCGTTTTTTAACGATATAAATGACTAAATGAGTTATGTACCATTACAGAGACTGGATTTTTGTCGTCTTGCATTCTTTTAAGATGTTTCCAGGACATATTTGTTAGGAAATAATCAGATCCCCACCTGTAATGACATCAATTCAACCACAGTTTTCTCTTTCAATCTAAGAGAATCCATACAATACATGTTCATGAATAAATCACACCACATACCTGAATAATAAATCTAAGAGATTGCTTTCATACAAAACCCTATAATCCAAAAATATATAATTGGGAATAGAATAAAAACATTCTTCTTCTTTACTGCAATATTTAAAATTCAAAGAACTTTTTCAGTAAAAGTAATAGCAGGAATTCAGAAATTAGTTCCCAAAAATAAATTGAATCGATAGTACATATATACATTTATGTTGAAATATTCTAAAAGGAGTACATAAAAAATATTCTTACCTTGGAAATAATTGGAGCTTTCTGGGAGTGTGATACATTGATATCTTTAGGGTTAATATCTTGGAAAGGATCTTTTCTCAGACGTGCGCCATATTTCTTTTCATCATCTGCTCGTAATGTACCATTTCTTAACATTGCAAAATATACCTAAAATATTTCAGGGTAACACAATGAATTCATAAACACTGATGGAATAAAACATTTCTTAATTTTCCATTTATTGGTCTTACCTTCTCTAAAATACCATAATTGCGGATAAGAAAATCTCTTTGACTAAGGCCAGATAACCTTTCTCTTTCTTCAGATTCCAAGATTGGATCAGGTTCAAAAGAGCAAAGGACATGTACTTTCTGTGTATTTCGAGGAACATGCTGAAACATCAATGGTAGATCAACCTATTATAGAGATATTTTATTAACTAATAATTATTTTAGGTAAAATATTATGAGAAGATGTATCCATATTTAGGAGATGTGATGAACAATCAATCAGAAATCTGGGTAAAAACTGTTTCCATTTTAATTTCCCAGTATTTCTATTTGTTAGGTGGGTAAACGCCACTTTCTTCTTGCAAGTTGCCAGTGAATTTGTGTTACTTGACAACTATTCAAAGTTATGAAGGCTGTTCCTTGGGCTGCAAATTTAGTTTTGGACTGAAGATGAAATAAAAATGAATTCAAGTGACTAATACTCACAATAGAGAATAGTTGGTAACATGAAATAAAATGAATTTCTTAACAAATAAAGTCAAGCCAGTGTGATTTTCACATTCTCCAGTCTGCATGACACAAAGTTGTTTAACTAGAGACAATTATAATTGTTTATGGTAGGAGTAACAACAGCCAAGAAATAATACAAGTACATTAATACCCCAAGTGTGATTTGTCCCTTTGTAATTGGATGTAACAGGTATTTCGAGCAGGTTTTTATATTATACTTTTCTTTCAAATTTGTATCAGTTAATGTATCAACAAAGGTTTAGATTCACTTATTCCTCTTGAAATTCATTGAGCTACCAACCTGCAAAAACTAATTATAACCCTAAAATGCAGAACATATAAACCGCAATGATTCGCCTTTCCTTCTACATATCTAATATCATCTTCCTATTCACAACATTCCTGACAGTTGAAAATTATTGAAATATAAATTTAATTTAATCACATCATAAGGGTAATGAATATTTCAGTGGGATGAAGTTCTAATATTTGTAAAAATTATATGTGCTAAATATTCTAAATTACTATCTCTTTTTTATTCGAGCATTTAAAAACATACAACATTCTGTGTGCTTCCTTTGAATAACCCTGTAAATCCTGATGATAAATTTTTAGTAAATTGCCATTTGAATGGCAAACTACAAAAATGTAAAAAGGGAATATTATCCATCTTTTAAAGAAAATACCGTTACATACCATTTTCTTGTTTGGTGAAACAAGAGATCTCGTTTTATTTTTTGGACTTTCAGGCCTGGGTAAAATTTCTTTTCCTTTAAATCCAGGACGTTTCATTGCTTCTAATTTGGCTTTACTCTGTCAAAAAAGAGAAATTGTAAAGAAATTTTTATAAGTCGATAATATTATGTTGTTCTTTTAGTGTCTCATTACAGGTTATACAGTCGCTAAGGTAATTTAGAGCATTAGTCAGAAAAAAGGACTGTGTTCATAAATAAGTGAATTAGTAGCACACCCGGAATTCATCTCTGGAAGGGGTCAAGAAGGGATTAAGGTGCATTTATGATGGATATATAATACTCATGAAAACAAATAAAGTAATTAAATCTATGTATAGTAGACTGCACCAATCGTATCTGACCCAGGATAAAAGAAAAAAGTTTTTGTAAACAAACAACTAAAAGCAGAGAACTGTGATGCTGTGACTGTAACTGTGATGCAGACAAAGTTTTTTTGGAGGGAACACATTGGTAACAATCTTCTGACAAATTTTTGAACATTTCCTTTTGAAACAATACTGTAAATGTTTTGCCATAAACGAAAACTGTACGCAAACTAATTTTGTTTTCTAGTACCATATACTAAAATTTACAGTACCCTCATAAGATTAATTTAAACTATGATCAAGGTGAATTTAAGTTGAATTGACACACATATTAGGATGTTAATTTATGCAAACCAGTTAATCAATTGACTAGTCGCCACAAAAGGCCAGGTATGTGAGAGTGTACTATAGTAAGTATATATACAAAGTGTCATATTTTTTATGTAATTGTATACTAGGTATAGTTTACAAGCACACACAACATGTTGGCGAGCCCTAAAGCCCCACCAAAAAAAAACAAAAAAAACACAACTTTTCATAATTTTATTTTACTGATAGGTTATAATCTGGCCTCTAGATAGGTGCCCTGTTCCATTGTTCCACCCCTATCGGCGCTTTCCACAGCTCTGCCACACAAGTTGAAGTTGATCCATAAATACAAATCAGATGAAAATAAAAAGAAGAATCAGAAAATCAAAGGAGAATATGAAATAACTGCATTTCAAATCTTAACTAAAAGGAGAAGAACTTTGATAGAACACTGAATTTATCATGGAATTTTTGACGTAGGATTAACTTACTCTCAAGTGTCCTGAATGGAATTCTTCCTATCCCAACATTGAACAAATAACTTTACTTAGCTCCTTGTTTTAATTGCATTGATCAACATTCATCAAGCAATCCAAGAAGCAGAGAGCACTTTTTCAACCTATTATTCAGTGTCTTATAACAAGGGGAAATATTTTTGAATAAATTAGAAAGTGTGGGTGCAGACTTCTTGGCAAATATTTATTGATATTGATTAAAAAGTTCTTTACCACTAGAATATTTTGAATTTGTTCAGTTACTTAATTCATATTATTAACTATTATTTTTTACTAACAAATTGTCAAAATAATATTTAATGCAGATAAAGTAAAACCCAAAACATATGAAGAACCTCGGGAGTGTCACAGGTCTCCCAATCTCCCCAACCTCTTCCTGACTACATGACTGACTTTCATTCAATATTTCCACAATGATAGGCACTTTGACTGTGACATTTCAGTGTTAATTAATGTCTGACATGGCTCATATCCCTTCAACCTCCCTGAAACTTGAAAATAAATTTCACAGGAAATATTCTGTGAAGTAAAAGTTAAACTTCCCACATTGGGATTTTCCAATTCCTCTTCTGTGATCCAAACAACCATGACTTCTGTTAGTGGAAAGACTTTTGTGAACACTGCCGAAATATATCCACCATCGGGAGCCTGGCTGACTTGGGCAACTGTCAAACTTCTATTCAGTCTGAAGTGTTTCGTAGTCTGCTCATCTTTTATTCGTCAACTCTTACCAATGGCATGCAGTGGAACATGAGGCTATTGACAGCAACCACAAGGGATGAGTAATATGTATGAAGAAGTAGAGATTGGTAATAAAAAACTCATGAATGACTGAGTGAGAACATATTTAGGTCTGCTTATCGTTGTTGAATTTCTTTTGGTCTATTCAAAGGAATTATGGAGGTTCTTCCCAGTTTTCACTTCTCAGTTACAGTTGTCTCCAGAACTAATGTACTAAATAATGACTGAGAAGTAAGGCAGTATTAGCCTATTATAACAGTTTATTCTGGTACAATATATGGAAGAGAAAAAAAAGTTAGTTTTTGTTTTAAAAAGCAGTTTTCTTAAGGCGATTTTCATTTTAATACAACGGAGATGGATTTTGAAAACTTACATTTAAAATATATAATTGAATTCAAAAAATTTAAGCTCAATTAATGTTAACAACCACAGGCTATAGAAAAATTTTGTGAATAAAATAAATATAAAAATTAATTAACAAAATAAATATTGTATCAAGACATTTAAACTATATATAGAATTGAAGCGTGGGACCATGAAAGGACAGGTGGTATTTTTTGTAGTCAAACTTCCCACAACAGGCCCTGAAAGTGTCCAAGGGGTTCACGGAGGCTAGAGCTTCTCAATAACTTGGCCTCAGCACGCCTGCTTCAGCCGGTTTTATCCCAGGATAGTCCTGGTATTCATTTTACACTAGGTTGAATAGGCCTGGGACGTTAAAACTTCCCACTCCACAAAAGAGCGAACCTGTCATCCAGCCAGCATTACAGTGCTCTACCCACTGAGACATTTTATGTACATTAATTTCTTTATCAACCATCATGAACTCAAAGTGTGATTTATAATTTTTAAGAAAATGTGAAAATTTCACCTTGGACTTTAATTTGTGTTTCTGCTTTGAAAAGTTTTCCATGATATACAAAACAAAAATGCCCGGTGCTCAGGGAAAACTATTGCCGATAATAATAATTCCTATGAAACACTTGTGTGCGAAGTTCCAAATAAGCAAATTTTTCATACCAGTAAAATCAGTAACTTCTTTTCTTTGATAGTTCAACTTTGACATCATCCCCTATGTGATCAAGAAAATAAGAAAGATCTTCAAAAACTTGTGATCTCACAGAGATGTAATTGTAATCTCACAGAGATGTAAAAAATAAAAATGGAGAAAAGACCAAAAGAAGATGGGTGGTATATTTTCAATCTACTGGCACAGCTTTTTGTTTGCCTTGTGTAATTATAATTCCAAATCAAATTAAGTGAAAAAAGAAAGGTTCAATAACTGGAAAAAGTTTGTCAAAGAAGCTTTCATGTGAGAAACAGTGCCTGATCAATTCTTTTTTGTGAAGAGTCTGAGAAAAAAAAGAGAAAACAAACAGAAAAGGCTTAAACAGATACCAAAGTATCCATTACCATGAGATGAATGTTCACATAATAATATTGGTACACTGATATTAAGTCCAAAATGTGAACACTGAAGATAATAGTAATTATCATATTCTTGATAACATTCCAAGAAATCTCATGGAAAGATAAACAAAATTTTAAGTTCTTGGCCTTTTCCAAGAGCTTCCAATTGATCAAGGGGTGATAAATGATCCTAGGATAACACTTCGGATGAACAGAAGCTAAGGAACATTATTAACAAATGTTAGGTGTAACTATTCCAAATTCTTGTTAACATGACAAAAATGATCTTGTTTTCAACACAAAAGTTGCAAAGTTCTTTTTAGTCCCCATGGATTGCATTCCAAATTCAAGTCATAAGGAGAAAATTTATCTTGCCATCTACAAAGTCAATGAAGAGGAAGATACTTATGGTAAAGTTTAAGAAGTCAAAGAAAGTTAATAGGCTATACCAGTGGTTCTAAATGTAGACTCTTGGTTCCCTTGATCAACAGATCACTTCCATCTACTCTCCTAAATAAACCCATTAATTGTACATCACTCTTCACTCAGAATAGGTTTAGTGTGTTAGATGACATGTCCGTTTCCTCCCTTACCTACTCGTTTCATTCCCTCCCGTCCAGTACCCAGACCTGTTCACACACCACGCACTGGTAAGCACAGCCGCCCAAAATCACGTAAAGTAGTGCTATCCAGAGATGAAACCAACACTTCCACGCAGAAATCAAACGTGCTCATACTAGTTGATTCGCACGGTCGTCAGATGTCCTCCGTATTGCATGGATTGCTTCCTGGCCAGTTCTCAGTCTCCGGTTTCTTTAAGCCAAACGCTCGTTTGGCTGAAGTTATTCGAGAACTGGACACTTACACTAAAAAACTCACAGAGCGGGACACAGTAATCATCATAGGTGGGCAGAACGATATTAACTTGGGAGGTCATTTCAACGCGTCTGAACATCTACAGAAACTAAAAATGGCCTCCTTGCTCACGAACATAGTGCTCTCTAGCCTGCCTCCACGCTTCAACGTTCCACAAATAAACCACAAAATTAACTTGGCAAACATCTCCCTAAAACATCACCTGGCAGACACAAAAATCACATTTTTTGATTTGCAACCACACCTGACTGCCAAGGACTTTACCCAGCACGGTTTACACCTGAGACCGAATGGGAAACAGCACTTCAGTTCTCTTCTAGCTTCACATCTGACCTCACATCATCCACCTGCCCCACTACCCACTCCTACACCTCCTGCACCTACCTCATCTCCTCCTCCTGCTCCTACCTCATCACCATCTCCTCTTCCTATCTCGACATCCATTTCTTCTCTTTTCCCCGTTCTTTCACCTACTGCTTCCTCATCTATTCCTCCTGCCGCCCCCATACACAGTTACAACTTGCGCTCAGGAGTACGATGTGGTACTCGAAGGTGACAATCGCGTTCAGGTGCTGTGTGCGAGCTTCATCCGGAACTAGAAGCTGTACCAATTTCAAATTCCTCTCCACAATCTAACGTCGATTCCATTTCTCGTGAGTCACAAACTCTTTGCGAAAATAAAATAATTATATTTCATCATAATGTCCAATCCCTTTCAAACAAATTGACAGACATTGAAATTCTGGTACACGAAAATCGTAGTCGATTCGATTTGCTATGCCTCACTTGGCTTTCAACTAAGAACATCAACGATACTGCTATTTCTAATTATTATTTAGCAAGTTCTTACTGTCGGCAAAATTTTAAAGGCAAAAATCCCCACGGAGGTACGTGTATCTACGTTCGTAATGATATTTTATCTTCTCCACTGACAGGCTACGAGAACTTCTGCGTAGATAGTGTGTTCGAAATTTCTGCAGTTGAACTGACCGACACCGGTATTGTTGTTTTGTGTATTTATAGACCTCCTCAATCAGATCTTGACATATTTTTTCGGAACTTCGAAAATGTTTTAGAACATATCGCACATAAATCTACTAAATCTATCGTTATATGTGGTGATTTCAATATCGATTTCTTGAGTACATCCGACTCTGCACATTCACCAGTTAATCGATTCAAGAATCTTATCGACTCCTTCAACCTTATTACTACGATAAACGACCCCACTCGCCTCTCCGGCTCATCTCAAACATTGCTAGATCAAATTATAGTCAACAATGGAATCTCGTATCTCTCTGAAGTGTTTATCGCCGGATACAGTGATCACCTTGCTCAAGTATTGACTATTGAGTTTAATGACATAAATAAATCCATATTTATAAATTATTTGCGTGAAGAAACATGGAAAGATGTTCACAATTGCCAAAACACCGACGACAAATTCAATGTATTTATCTCAAAATTCCTAAAACATTAAAACTCTAGTTTTCTTATAAAACGCAAATTAATTAACACAAAGAAATACAATAGATGGATCACCCAAGGGATAAGGATTTCTTCAAAAAACAAACGCCGTTTATATTATNGCTATAACCAACAAGCCGAATTCCATAATTATTTTCGTAAATATAAGACTATTCTTCGAAAAGTAGTCTATGCAGCTAAAGTAATGGAAAACGACAGGCTTATACTAAAATCGAACAACCGGATGAAAGCCATGTGGAATATTGTTAACAATTACATGTCAACTTCTGAAAATCGCGAAGAAAATGTTTCTTTNAAATGAAAGTCATGTGGAATATTGTTAAAAATTACACGTCAACTTCTGAAAATCGCGAAGAAAATGTTTCTTTACTAAACTATGGAAAATCGTAACAAATCCTCAGGACATCGCAAATTTGTTTAATTCTCACTTCTCAGAAGTTGGTAAAATAACGAACTCAATATATCCAAATCAATGTCCTCCAATTATTTCCACCCACGTACCCAATTCTATGTTCACTTCCGAAACTAACGCCAGTGAAGTCATGAGAATCATCAGCTCATTAAAAAACAAATTTTCAACAGGCGCAGTTGGTATACCTGAGTTTATTGTTAAATTTTCGTCCCATTCTATATTAAATCCATTCATAAATATTTTTAATAGTTCTTTATCGGAAGGGGTGTTTCCTAAAATATTTAAGACAGCTAAAGTGAAACCTTTACACAAGAAAGGAAATAAACTTACTATTGGAAATTACCGACCAATATCTAAACTATCCACTTTCTCAAAAATCCTTGAAAAATTGTTCTATAAGCGTCTTCTAGATTTTTTATCAAAATATAACATTATCTCTGACGATCAACACGGTTTTAGGAAATATTTTTCCACTACAAGCGCCATATTTTCCTTCTGAAACGATGTTACCACATCTCTAGACCGTGGAGAAAATCCTCAGGGTGTTTTTCTTGACATATCCAAAGCATTCGATGTCATCGATCATGGAATTCTCCTTTCCAAATTGCATTCTTTAGGCATTCGTGGACTTCCACATCAATGGCTAACTTCTTATTTAAAAGATAGATATCAACAGGTAGAAATATCCTATACTAAAAATAAAATACTTGAGCGTTGTCTTTCAGAAACAAAGCCACTTACTTGCGGAGTACCCCAAGGATCAATTCTCGGCCCTATACTCTTTTTATTGTATGTGAACGACATGTCATCATCCACATCAGATTGCAAAATGGTTCTTTTTGCTGATGACACTAATTTACTATGTAAACACGCCAACGCTCAAAACGTTTTGTCTAACCTTGGTTCCATGCAAATCGTCTCATTGTAAACACTGACAAAATAGTGTCTATGTCATTTCACAATAGTATCACAAAATCTTTACCCCAGGTTTCTCTTTCTTTAAACGGAACACAATTAAAAACTGTTACAAATACAAAATTCTTAGGTCTCCATATTCAAGACAACCTCAAATGGAATTGTCACATTGACAATCTTAATTCCCAATTAAGCAAATTGTGTTACGCATTCCGAATCTTAGTTAACGCAGTTAGTCCACGTATTTCCCGTTGCGTATATTTTGCAAACGTTTACTCCCATTTACGTTACGGCATTACCTTCTGGGGTAATTCCGGTCAGAGTATTCAAACTTTCAGGATTCAGAAGAGGATAGTTCGGATAATTTGTAAATCTCGCCTCCGAAACTCTTGTAAACCTTTATTCAAGGAATTCAATATCCTAACACTTCCCTGCATTTATATTTATGAAACGGTCTTGTTTGTTAAGACCGAATTACTGAAGTGCCACCCTTGCTTTATACGAAACAGTCTCGTTCACGAACACTATACACGCAATAGTAGTAATATTCATCGCCCTAGAGTGTCAACCACTCTTTGCCAAAAGGGACCATATCATTCGGGAATCGTTCTATATAATTCCCTGCCCAAGAATATAAAAGACATTATGAAATTGAATATCTTCAAATCCGCGGTTAAAAACTACCTCCTGCACCAGTGCTTCTACACTGTAAAAGAATTTATTGATTTTAATAAAAGTTAAATTCGTCTTGTACTTTATCACGCCATTGCTGTAGCACTTTTTAAATAACTTATAACAATTTCAAAAACTATTTTCTTTCATGGTTGTGTTGCTGTATGGCTCATATTAATTTAGTTTTATGTGTACTCAACTTTGGCACGGTTGTGTACATTAATTATGTAGCCCCATCCTGGCCCGGGTTTTTCTCCGGTTTTCCTTCGGGTAGAGGCGGATTTATCATACAGGTTCTCTAGGCTTTGTCTAGGGG
>NNCF01129744.1:42294-119985 GCA_002313205.1 Laupala kohalensis
TTTGCGTTAAATTACAAACATATTGACATTATATATGTATTATAACTCGCAGCTAACTTTTTATCTTATCTAGGAACTTTTGCTGAAATTTTTGAATCCGCCTCTGCCTTAGGGCCCTTGATGGGAATTGATGGGATGGTCCCTTGCTTGCTTCCGGAGAGTAAATTAATTTATTGTCCTCCACGTGGTCATACGCAGTCTGTACTGTTTTTTGACAATAAATTTATTATCATCACTAAAATTTTTATTATATCTATTACTATATTACATCATGTACTAGTATATCTATAAACAAGAAGTGGTAGAGGTAAACAAATGATGATATAATAGTCACAATTTGTGTGTTGGAAAAATTTGTTGGAATTTGTATTGTACTTTATTCTTGGAAAAATTTGTACTAGTGTTGTATTTTAAAAAAAAAATTGCTATGTAAGTCAATTGTATTGGTGATGTATTAGAAGTTATCAGAATTGATTATAATTCTAGATTCTGACTTTTGGCCTACGAGAACATTTCCAAAGTTACTGAGTCAATTTGGTTTGGAAGCACATGTGATGGGAGTTAATTGTTACATGGTGAGACATCAGAACCATAGGGTACTATATATGATGCATAATATGAACAGATATTTAGTTATACCAACAACAATCGGCAATCCTGAGAACTAGAATATTATCTGCAGTCAGCTGAGCTGAAGAGTTGTGATAGGTTTGTCATCAGATATTTGATGTCATAAATTATACTTTACTCAATCTGCCGTGGATGCTAGGAAGTTAACACCTTTCTCAAAATTTTATCTGGTATTTCATTCCTAATTAGGATTCCCCCCATTGTCCCAAGATTTCTATCTGATAGTCACAGAGTGGAGGCTTAACATAGCTAATGCAATTTTTTTAAATTTGACATTCAATTGCTAAACTAATGATATTTTTGTAATCTACATAACAAAACAAGAAAAATGAAATAAAAACTTTACAAATACAACAAATGGAATTTGTAATGAGACATTTTGTGTAACTTAAATTGTAAAAGAAAATAATGCAATCATAGTAAAAAAATAACATATGAATATGATCCAATTCCACTGCTAACACCTGGACCAAGAAAAAAAAAAAACTACACTGAATTAAAAACAAGAATTTGTGATGTGCTATGAACAAACCTGCAAACCAATTAAAATTGCATACACAGTGTATAATTAATAAACTAAAAGAAATAAAATAAAAGCAGCTGGTATTGATAAAAATAAATACAACAAATATTAAAAAACTTCCAGAACAAATAATAGCATCCCATTAAATAATTTTAAACTGCTTTTCACAAAAATACATAAATCTCTAAAATTGTGGTAACCCCACTGTAAAAGATTAATCATTATGATACCTGATGGTATGGTTAACCACAATTTAGAGATTTAAGGGTGTCTTAAAGTACTCCCTAAGGGAATGGTGATTGAGATCACCTCTGAGGTTCATGGGTTGACACAAGTTGAATGAGAATGGTAGACTAGGTCAGAGAACAAATAGGAAAGCATTCCAGCACATAAAGCTGGAGGTCCTGGGTTCGATCTCCACTCGTTTCTCATTATCATTCAACATAACATGATTGATTTTAAACTGTCTCTTAAAACTTGGTTATTACACTGAAAAGAACAATAATTATTCCTATTTACAACCGAAGGAAGACATGCAATCTGCAAATAACTATAGACCAATCAGCCTTCTTACCAACAATGACACAAATATTCAGTAAACTAATATTTAAAAGATTAAATAACTTCCTTCAGATCATGAATGCAATACCTAACACACTTGGAGCAAAACCTTCACAAATCAGTTATACTGATTGTTGCAGAAACTATTTCAGAAAGGTTTCATGAGAAAAGATAAATAATAGCTACCTTTCTAGAAGTATCAGTCTAGTTCAATTAGAAGTTTAAGTCTCAGTTAAAAGAAGCAGTCTAGTTCACGAGCACAACACTCATAATACGGCATGTCAACCACTGTGCCAAAATGGCCCATATCATTCAGAAATAATTGTATATCATTTCTCTTCCCAAAAATATAAAAAATATTAATAAATTGAATCTCTTCAAACCCACAGTTAAGTTTTCTAATGCTTTATTGCTTCTATAATGTGAAAGAATTTACTGATTTTAATAAAAGTTAATGAGAGTTTCTATTTACCACTAAATATTGTATTCCAAATGATTTCAGATGATGTAAGGGATGTTAATTTCTCTTATACATTGTCACGCAATTGTTATACCACTCTGGATACTGATTAAATTCCTTTTTTCACGTATGTTGTTTTTTATCCTTTTTATTTACAATAGTTTATTTCTAACTGTATGCAACCCTGGCACATTATCTCTGTAGCCCCATCCTGGCCTGGGTTTTTCTCCAGTTTTCTCCCAGGTAGTGGTGAATTTTCCATAGATGGGAATATTTATTATTAATCTTGAATTTTGACTGCACATTATATCTATGATTTATTTTGGAATAATAAATAGATAACAGTACGTATTTCATTTTTAATTTTTTTTATTATTATGAAATCCACCACAGCCCTTGGGTCCTTGATCAGAATTGATTGGATAGTCCCTTACTTGTTTCCAGAGAGTAACTTAGTTTATTATCCCTCATGTGGTCATGCAGTTTGCAACTGCTTTTTTTTGACAATGAAGTTTATTTATTTATTTTATTTATCAAAAGTATTCGATAAAGAATGGAATGAGGGAAATACAAAATTCTAGAGATTGGTATATACTAATACTTATAAGACATCATAAATAACTAAAATAATTTAAAATCAGAATTAACTCATTCTCTTGTCTCGTCATCCAATCACAACAAATATACTTCAAACTTCTCCTCTTTGTTAGACCTTGTTAAAAATATGTTTTTGAACCTTTACATCCAAGGGGGGTGGGGGTGTTAATAGCAAATAAATAGCAAAACCCTGCTGCTCAGAAGGTAAAAAAATAAGCCACAACCAAGTAGGAAAGTTCTACCATTAGTAAAGTGAAAGAAATCATCTAATACATTATGTGAAATAAATACAAGAAATCATATTATAAAAGAAATTAATATCTCAAATTAAGGTGAGTGATATTAAAGTATTGCTGGCAGGGGTCATTGAGTATCTAAATACAGTTTTGAAATAAGTACTCATTGGATTATCTACAGATTGAAGAATGAGTTCTATTGTTGTCTACATTAGTGGTTTCATAAACCAGTGTCCACATTTCTTTACTTAGAAGTGTTATAAATGTGTTTAAATTTGAGGAGTTAACAACTCTTTTGTTCGTTATGGTGGGGGGCTTTGTACCATTTGTACCTCCCACTCTCTGGTAGAAAAGGGACAAATATCATGGCTTCAAATGAGAACTGCCATAATCTCAAAATAAAAAAATATCAATGCCCTTAACTAGTGATGGAATTAAGTTTCTAACTCCTTCCTATGATCTATGCAGCTTCTTTTGCACTAATTCCTCTATTGTAAAAAGGTTTAGTTCTCATGTATTCTGCTTTCATTTTACACATGTTTCTCTGAGGAGGGTGTTGATGGAAAGTCTACATTGCGGATGAGGAAAAGGAAAATGTTACACTATGTAAAGGGCAAGTGGTATGCAGGTTTTGCATAATGTTGGTAACAGACATCAGAGTTAAATTTAAAATAAATAGTAATTAATTGTAGAATTTCAATGAGTTTTTTCAGTTGTGCCTTTGTCACATCAAGTATAATGGTGGTTATGTTGAAAAAATAATAATAAAATTTTACAGAATAATTAACAGCACTCTTCCTTTCCAAACTATAAATGATCTGAGTGGCCACTGCAACGTAAGCTTATCAGCTCCTGAAGAATTGTCACTAAACACTGGCACTCTTATCAATTATAAATATAGTTAGGGTAATTGAGTACTACGTTAATACAATCTTAAAATGATAAGAAGAAAGTTTAAGTCATTCAAATCATCGAGCCAATTTTTTATGTTTCTTACAAATATTTTAAAACTTGAACTTGATTTTATATTATTAGGCAACAGGTTAAAACATTTTGGATCAAACACAAATGTTTCAGCAAAGAAAGATTTATTGACACTTGGTCTAACAAAATGTTCTTGGGTTGTGCTTCTAGAAGTGTAATATAAATTTTCAGTTCCTCTGTTGGCACTTTTTTTTGTAAAATAATCTCAAAATTTTATAGATAAATAAATTTTGCTCACCTGCCGTCCTCCCAAGAATTAAATTAAATTAAATCAGAGCCATTTAGATTAAACACCAATTTTTGTTTTTGAAGCATTTACTACCATTGAATTAGTAAGATACCATTTACTCAGTAATGATAAGTCAGTTTCTATAAGTTTTATAAAATCAGGGACTTGACACCAGTCATTATTTAAGTAAACAAGAACAATATCATCAGCAAATGCAACTACTTTACCACAGAAGGGTTCCAATAATAAATCATTTATGAATTAAGAAAATAAATCAGCTGATATCACAGATCCCTGTGGAATTTATTTATTTATTTATTTCTTCGCTTATGCCATTCTTTACTCTTACTTGTTGCATTCAGTTCTCTAATACTTTGGGCCAGTTCACAGCTGGGCCTCTCACTCATGCAGCTTTTAGTTTATTAAGCAAGATGTGGTGATTAACTAAATCAAATGCTTTTTAAGAATCCACCAAAAGTCTGGTTACTTTTTTGTTACAAGTTAAGTTTTCAAAAACATCATGCATAGAAATTCAATGGCATCTTTAGTACTATTGCTCTTTTTAAGCCAACAAAAGAAAATCAGTAGCATTTAAAAATCTTAATCATCTTATTCTCATTAATTTTTCAAACAACTTCAAAAATATCGCAAGTAGTGCTACTTGCCTATATTGATCAACCAATCTGCTGCTTCCCCGTTTAAAAATTGGCTTAACAGATTTCTCTAATAAATCAGGAAATTTTCTATTTACAAAACTAATGTTGGTTAATTGAGCTAATAGATCAGAACATGTATAATATGTTTGATATAATCAATGCTAAAGTTATAAAACCAGTTAATTATTTTATCTGCATACTTTTACTACTCTTCACACTTCATACTTATTAACAGAGTTGAGAAACATTGAGTTAGGTTGTATTCTTCAAAGTGGATAATGATTGTTTCCAGATGTTATATAGGAATTAACAACATTTATGAAATAATCATTAAAAGTGTAAGCCATATCTATTTCAACTTTCATCTCCATTCCATTTACTAATAATTTGTCAATTATTTTCCTTTTATTTCCCAACAAGGAATTAATAAGTCACCAATTATCAGCCGACTTATTGCTGTAGTGTCGAAATTTATTTGAATAATTTTTTTTCTTAGTTCAATATTTAAAGCTAACTTGTATTTAAATTGAGAATAGTAATTTCTAAATTCATTATCATAAGGCCCACATTTAAACTGATTGTACAATTTGCTTCTTAATTTAATTCTTCTCAATAAGTTCTCATTCTTCCAAGGGCTAATCCGTTTTACTCTAACCGACTTATTACCAATTATAATTTCAGATGTGTTGTTTGAAAAACATACTATACCGAGAAGAGAAAAGTACTTCCTTCGTAAGGAAATAGTAACTTATAAGAAAAACATTCTATGATCGATTTTCAGTAAATCACATCTATCTTATCATATTGTAGATTGTGTGATGTATTGGGACTATCAATCACAACAAAGGAGTGAAAAAAAATTTTTTAAAGACTTATTTCCTTGAATGGATATTACGTATTGATTGTTGTTCTATACCAATGCTAGACATAAATGGATTTGTTTGTTCCTTAGGCTTCCTTCTGCCAATTTGTAAACAAGCGGAGACCATAAGTTTAATCACTCATCACATTTGACAATTTGTTATTTTGATAACTATTCTAAAATCATTGAGCTTTCAGGAAATGGAAACAAATTTGGAATTGAGGCAAAAAAATGGAATCGAGATCAGAATCAAAAAAATATCTGTCATTATCATCAGTACTTCGACTAATTGATCTACTAATATAATCTTTTTGTATGGTAATTACAAAAAAAAAAGTATAACACTAACAAACCCTTTCAACTAACAGCACCAATTTTTTTCTTCTAAATGATGCAACCAATTCTCTTGACCGTGGAGATAATCTACAAGGTATTTATCTTGATTTTTCGAAAGCATTCGATGTAATCAATCACGAAATTCTTCACTATAAATCTGCACTCATACGGCATTCGTGAATTGGCACATCAATGGCTAACTTCCTACTTGAAAGATAGGCATCAGCAAGTTAAAATTACCCATGTTGAAAATAAAGTGTGTCAATATATCCTTTCAGAAACAAAGCCACTTACTTGTGGAGTTCTTCAAGGTTCAATTTTAGACCCTATCCTCTTTTTTATTGTACGTAAATGATATGTCATCCACCACACCCGATTGCAAAATAGTTCTCTTTGCTGATGACACAAATCTACTATATAAACATGTCTATGCGCAAAAAGTTCTATCTAACCTCTCGTCTTGGTTTCATTCAAGTCGTCCCATCGTTAATACTGACAAAACAGTTCCCTTATCATTTCGCAATAGTGTACAGAAATCTCTTCCTCCTAAATTCCTTTCAATAAACGGAACCCAAATAAAAACTGTCAAGATAACCAAATTTTTGAACTCCATATTCAGGACAACTTGAAATGGAATTGCCACATTGATAATATCAATTCCCAACTAAGTAAATTGTGCTATGTATTCCGAATTTTAGTCAATATTGTTAGTGAACACGATTTTCGCTGCGTGTATTTTGCAAATGTTTATTCTCATTTACGATACGGCATAATCTTCTGGGGTCAATCCGCTCAGAGCATTCAAACTTTTAGAAATCAAAAGAGAATAGTTCGGATTATATGTAAATTTCACCCCCGAAATCCATGTAAACCTTCATTTAGAGAATTAAATATTATCCCTCTCCCTTGCATATTCATTTGTGAAGTACTCGCGTTTGTTAAGATTTAATTATTAAATCCCAACCCTGCTTTAGGAGAAACAGTCTAAAACACAACACTCGTAAAGAAAGGCTAATATTCATTGTCCTAGAGTATCAATCACCCTTCGCCAAAGAGGCCCATATCATTCAGGAGTAACTTTGTATAATTCACTTCCCAAAAATATAGAAGATATAAATATATTGAATCCCTTCAAATCCTCGGTTAAAAGCTTTTTAATGTGCAATTATTTCTATAATTTGAAAGAATTTACACATTTTAATAAAAGAGTTCAATTTCCTAGTGAATATTGTTTTCCACATGACTTCCGATGATGTAAGTGATGTTAATATATCTTACACTTTTTCATGTATTTTGATTTTGCTCCCTTTGTTTATTAATAGTTTATTTCTAACTTGGTGTGGTTGTGTACATTATCTCTATAGCCCCATCCTGGTCCGGGTTTTCCTCCGGGTAGTGGCGGATTTTCCTTGGACGGGAATGTCATTAATACTTTTGTTTTAGGGCTCTAATGACCTCGCTGTTGACGAGCCCTAAAGCCCCACAGAAAAAAAAACTTTTGTTTTAATCTGGAATTTCTACTGCACTAATATCTACAATTCATTTTGAATCATTAATGGATAACTACGTATTTATTAAATAATTTCTTTTGTAAATAATAAATCCGCCACTGCCCATGGGCCCTTGATCGGAATTGATGGGATGGTCCCTTACTTGTTTCCGGAGAGTAACGTAGTTTATTGCAGTATCATACGTAGTTCGCAACTGCTTTTTTGACAATAAAGTTTATTTATTTACTGCCTCTAGCACAATACTTTGGGCTAAAAACCTGGAGGTTGATTAAATTAAATTGGAACGCACCAATTATCCGGTATTTGTTTTCCCACATTTTTCTACCGACGAGTCTTCATCACTAACTAGACTTCCCACTTCCAAGTATGATTGTTTTTTCACTTCTTTTACCATCCACATCAGCAATATTAATTGTATTAGTTTTTCTAAAATAATCGTTTAATACCCGCTGTATTTTTAGTAAGTTTTACTACACAGATTACCTTCACGAAAAGAACGAACACTTAGCACTCAGTGAATTGAAGCAGTCCAGTTGGCGGTATGATCGCAATTACCATCTCTCTGAGAACATGATCGCCTTGCGGGACCTATCCCTCTCCAAACACGTGGAAGATTACCCTGTCCACACGTGGGCTACCACGCCTATGACCCAGTATCGGCGCCGTGAAATCAACAGCTGTCTACGTTGTTTTCAATTCTCATATTTTCAATTCAATTCTCGATTCACGTGCAGGCGTTTGATGATCGATCACTGGACGATGAAATTTGGTATGGCCCACAGATAGCAGCTTATGTTTCCGTTCAAACGGCAGTTAAATCGTTTTAAAATAGTTTTAAATACTCTCGAGACATTATTCGGGAAGAGAGCAGATTAGATACAAATTAGGTACTCTTTAATTACGTATCTTCATTGATTTTTGTCACGAATTATTATTACGTGTGAATATACAATCATTCATGCTAATGCCACGAGAACTACTAATAATTGAATTAAGTACTCGCATTTAACCCTGATTAGACGAAAAACCGCCTAGTAATAAAGCATCATGGAAACAAACATATTATGAAAAACCTCTTGTAATAGAAAATCGACCCTATGATTATACATGAGAGTCCTAACCGAGAGGAACATCGCCCGAGGGCACTGAAAATGTTTTAGTGCATTTGGACTAATGAGAAATATTATTGATATCGCCTCAATGCGTATGAGTTCTGCAAGCACGTTACTGTGATATTTCTCCGTATCTGGCACAGATTATTCAGATATGTCTATATGTACATCGCCAATAAAAAATAAATTAGTTTTCGATTTTTCAATTAATAATGAAATTTCATTTAAAAAGTATTAACAGAAAGGCCATAGAGTCTGTAGACACCTGCGATAGAAAACGGTAAATGATTAATTAAAAAATATAAAAGAGTAGTCAGCCGAGGTGAATGGGTATCAGATCCGAGTTGCATAAATAGCCTTATCTACATAGATAAGCGAGCCTCTTAGCGAGTTATTGAGTAATATTAACATTAAATTCTTACTAATAATATTAAATTCCTTCAGAACAGTGTACTTGCATGATATGCATGGGGCCCAATGACCAGTCAGTAGCCGTGACCTTTGAGGCTCAGTGACCATGATCATTTGTTGGCTCCAAACGGCCATTTGTGACCATATGAGAACTAACGGTCGTGGTCATCTGTTAACGCCAAACGACAGTAGGTGTCCATATGAGAACTAATGGTCATGGATATTGGGATGGTCATGTAATGCCAAATGTCCAATGGTGACCACATGAAAACGAATTGTCGCCAACGACCTCTAGTGGTCACAGGTCCTACAACTAATGGCCATCTGTGTCCACAGCACTTCAACCATATGGCCGTCATTGATATCAAATTGTATCGTATGACGGTCATTCAAAGCGAATGGTGGTGGCCACTTGTTTTTTATTGACTTCCAATGGCCATTTTTACCAGTGTTTGTTCCACCTGCTCGGTTCTTGCGATTACTTTTTATTCATTAGTGGCAAGCAATTATTTTACCGTCATGCATTTTATGTACCGTAATATGAATATATCGCGCAATGCCAAATGTGTTCACAGGTTTTGATGCATTGCTCATAGTGACAAGGATACTTTACAATGTGGTTCACGCAAGGCTTGGAAGATAAAATTAATAACATATCACTTTAAATATTTGTCATGCACCGATTATATAACTTTTATTCGCCGCTCTTTGTGTTTACGACAATGAAAGGAGAATCGTTCCGCACTATTTTCTCCTTAGCGGATACCCTAGCCGTCTCCTTACCGGATACCTCAGATGTATTGGCGGGTACCCTAGCTGAATCCTTAGCGTATAACCTTCCAAACCACGTCATTCTGCGGAAACTTCTAACTTTATCATAACCATGTCGAATCCCTGTACAAGCATTTACCCTTGTTCCAGATAATCTTATAAAAGGGTTTAACTTTGTCCAAACAAGCTAGGGGCTAACCATTCTGCAAGCATACATTGCTATCTGGGAACGTAGTAGGTAAAGTAGACTATGAAAAAAATGTATTCAAATACTTTTATTGGAAATGTTCTCTACTTCAACAGCGTACATTCAAAGTAATTTTCACTTCATTTCATAGACTTCGAGCTAATTTGATTTTTAAAAAATTACCTCACCTCCCATCTCCGCTCACCACCTATGTCCAGAGAGACCAGTATAAGTTCACGGTATTTCAAAAAAACCTTCACAAAATTTTTTCGAAATTTCACGATTTGTTTTTCATTTACACTGTACTGGTCTAATTGGAATTCTCCGAAACTCAACTGATAAATCAATTTAAATCTTGCAAATTGTATTTTAAAAAGGGTGTTTAAATAAAAAAACATCAAATCAAATTGTTGCTCTTAGTAACTGTCCCTAACATTTCCGTAATTGCAACATCAAGGATATTACAATTAAGAGATAAGGATAAAAAATCAAACTGTCCTCTCAAGCCCGTAAGGTATTCCTTTACTTTCACAAAGGAAGAGAACTTCCTTCACTTCTCGGTCTCGTAACAGAACAAGATGTGATCAGCGCCACGCTGCGATCGATTTGATACCGGAGAACGTCACTGTACTCATTTTGTTAGTCCGGACGTTGTATATGAATGATAACCTGCCTTGACTTCACTAGATTTGAACCCCGTCCGTTCAGCCAGCAGCTCAGTTCTCTACCCCTGGGTCAGTTTTCGAAGAGAGATGCAGTATAATTCATCGTCAGGAAGACAATTTGTTAGGTATTATCAGAGTCTATTATCATACAGTCGAGTCAAAAACGTGGAGATCGGGACAGTGGCGCCTTCTAATGGTGAGCGAGCATCACTACGGGTGATCAAGTAGGTCGTGGGTGAAGATCATGTGGAGAGTTAGTGAAATTAGCTGGCGGATAAATGCGCTGCAGTCGCCAGATGCAACGCCAGCGTCGGGAATTTGTTTCTCTGTAAATGTTGTTTCTCTGCATAGACGAAAAATTCTAGAAATCCTAGAGCGGCTGCCAAGCGTTGAAGCCGAAACGATCAGTAAAATAACATTTATAGTAATATCCGCAGCACTGCTCGCATGAATACTGTTATGTCTCCAACTTTCTCGTATCCCCATATCCACTGAGAATGTAATCCATTAACTTAATCGTTTGCTAGTATTTGTGTGTATCCTCATTCCCTTATTCACTCATACTATTAAGATACAGAGTTAGTTTTATTAAAATACCCACTGAGATATATTCTAGAATTAATTTAAGAGCCATTAAGCATAAAATGTGTATCGTAGCTGATTATTCGGTGTTGCTTGGTTTTTATTAACCGATCTTCTTAAACACAGAATAACTGTTGTCTGAACCTACACTTAACGCATATTTGGAATTTGATCTTAGTTTCCTCTATCTCTATAAATGTCTGAAACTAATATCGTTCATTTTCGGTAAGTTTTCTTTTTACGCTCTTCCCAATTCCCACCTGTAGAAGTGCCGTGCATCTAATGTGGTTTGAATGATACCTAACGTCATCGGGAGTACCCTTATGTAACCTCTTAACTGCATTGGTAGTATAATTAAATCTCAGAACCCTGAAAACTGTGCATCCGATGCAAATCAGTCATTTTGTTATTTTTTCGTGTCATCTCCTTTCCACTCAGGGATATCTTATTTTCTACGGGGGTTGAATTGACAAAAACGGTATAAGGGGTGACACCCTTCATCTCAGCAACATCGAAAGCTCTAAAACGACCTGCCAAATTACAAGTTTGTAGGTTTGGTAGTTTCCGAGATTTCGTGATAAGCCAGTCAATAAAATCTGTCAGTCAATACGTGAGGGGTATTTAAAATATCGTCTCTTAACAATGTGCATGATATCTCACATTCAATATAAATTTTGAACAACTATTCTGTCAAATTTACCTCAAGTTCAACACGTTGCATCCTTGCGCACTCTTCTCTCGCTCTTGATGCAGCTGTATCTTGGAATAAAGAACTCTGGTTCTGGTGGAAGAAGATTTCATACTTGCTGGATGTAGCACTGGGATAAATGCAACGGAAATTCCCCATGTGTTTTTCTTCCCAAGCTATCTGAGAAGAGAATGCTTCCTGGGCAGTTTTCCCAGGGAGATAAGAATTTCCTATATCACTACTGAAAAATCAATATGTTAAGAATTAAAAACGGACATGGAGCTAGCGGTAAATCTCTTAAAAATCTTCGATTAAAATTAAATTTTCGAAATTATTTAAAGTACAGACATACATGGTCTTTATAATTAAAGCTCCACTTTGAGAAAGTGACAAAATAAAAAAAACAACTTTCAAAGTTATCAAACTTGGTAATAGTTTATAGGAGGTCATGAGATTTTATTTTCCCCAAAAGAAGTCCAAAACCTCACCTCCAACGAGGAATGTATATGTTATGAATTTATATATAAACAATGTGGATACGGGGTATAACATCTAGTTAGATGTAAATTGTCCAAAAAAGAGTAAAAGTAACTTAGTTGTGTGATCTACTTTGTAGAGTTGAAAATTAAAAATGAACGGTATAAACTATGTTTCCCTGTTTGTGTTGGAAGCAATACCTATATATTGTTGAAGATATTTCAAAGCAATCTACGTCTAATGTGTCACGAATTTGTGAATAAACAATTTGGATACGGAGTTATCTAGCTAGATGTAAATATTGCGTCAGGGGTAAAAGTAACTTAGTTGTGTGAAGTGTACACTACTTTGTAGAGCTGAAAATTAAAAATGAACGGAATAAACTGTTTCCCTCTATGTGTTGAAAGCAATACCAGTACATTGTTGAAGATATTTAAATGTAGCCTACGTCGACATATATTGCCCGAACATGAAAATATTCGTGTATGAAATTCTGTCGTGTGAACAATAGCGTCAGAAGCAAGCATATCTTTCTATTCACATAGTTGCAATGAGTATATCAATTTTTAGTTATGAATTATTATTCGTGTTTTACAGGTTGATGAATCGACGAATTGGCACATTATTTTTATTAGCAAATTAGCTGAATGAACCCGGCGTAGTATTTGGTAGTTTCGCGTATTTATTTATTTATTTATTTATTAATATCAGGAGGAACAGTCACAAAGATTCTTGTGATAAGGTGAGAAAACTGATTAAGTAATGATTTTGTCCCGTATTTTAAAAAATGATGTCCTGAAAACTGACATTTCCGGATCACCCAACTGACCCGCAATTTGTTCGTTTCCAAATTTCGTAAAAAAATATATTTTTACTGTCAGCTTACAAAAATGAGGTGCTTGCGAGAGAGAGAGAGAGAGAGAGAGAGAGAATTAAATTGTTTCGAATTCAGAATTTTCTATTCTGGCTAACCGAATGCATAATTCGTGTTAAATTTTTCCAGGGATATGGCTTTTTTTACTTCATTTTAATTTGTATTGTATTGTACGTCGAGTTGTAAAAGTTTTATATAATTCATGTTGTTTGTTTTATATTATACGCTGCAAACTTATTAGTTTTCTATATCCTTTTGTCCATTATTGTTGTATATTTCATTTTATCTCTCTATCAAAATAGTACAGTACAGGAACCTACTTGTACAGTAACGTACCAGACATTTCTAGGCAAGTGAACAACAATTTTTATGTAATGTCAGTATTAATGACTGTAATACTACCATATATGAAGAATTTTTTTTTTTTAAATTCTCCAATTAAAAAAAAAGTATTTCCATAGTACATGGGTGCAGGTAACGTGTATTTGTAAATGGGAACTGAAGTGTGCTATTGAAGCTTATCTACATGGAGCGATAGGAGGTAGGAGTTGGATGAAAGGCTATTGTTAGTAGGTGGGCCCTTTAGCTGGGTTTACCAACAACTTGGCCCACGTGGAGGGCTTAGTAGATGTGGTTAGTAATAATTAGAGTAATTTATACTAGGAGGATCTGGAAGGGTTTGCTTCTCAGTAGTCACAGCTATATGAACTGAGACGTTAATGTGAAAAGCTACAAGTTTTCTGGCCCCACTGGGAATCGAACCCGGGATGACTCGGTGATGAGCGACACTACCACTGAGCCACGGGCGGGGCTCAGGTAACTTGAGAATCAATTAAACGTACGAAGTTAACAAAACCCCAAAAAATTATTAACTAAATATTTTATAGTACCAAAACGATAAAATGATAATTGCAACTTGTTAACTTACTGTAAGACATCTTTATTAAGAATGCCATGGAGTAATCTCTCTCTTACTCTCCGACGATCTTCCTCAATGACTTTACGAGTATCTGTTTGGGATAAGTTCAAAATTTCAAATGTATCCATGAGAAGATTTTCTTTAACGTCTCGGTCGATGTGAGAATCCGTGTGGAAGCTGGGCGAGTGATTAACCTGAGGAAAAAAAGTCAAATGTCATTCGGAATCCTGTGCACGAACATCATTACTCTTGTACTTTTCAATATAATACAAATGTAGGGAAAAATTTGTAACAATGAAGTTGGGAAATTATACCTGGAGTGCTAATTACTCTTTGTAGATCGCTATAGATGAAGATCGTCCATAATTTCGAGTCCACGTCAAACGTTCAGGGATGTGTCGCTCATATTATGTTAAAATGGCGAACGAATAGAAGAATTGATATTGGCTTTTGATTGAAAATATATTGAGAATAACAATTTCACATGAAATCACCTCAAAATGTTTTAAAATAAACTTATAAATTGGAATTACAATTCGCAGCTCAAAATAGGGTGTGAGGGTAAATCCCTCAGCGAGCGTAGTCATATATGGGGCGTGGGGGTGAAATTGCCTGCGAGCGCAAGCGAATTGTACATTATAAACCTTGCTATATTGCACTCTTCGATCGTGTCGTATTTGACTATTTCACACCGTACGTGTATTTTACCCTGAAAGTGTTCATTACTATGTTTTACATAGTAAAATAATAGTGTTTAATTTTGTCTTATGTCATAGATGAAATTATTATGATCATTTGTGTGCAAGAGTGGAAGTTTGTACGTTTATCACAATTCTTCCACGAGCCAAGAAGAAAATCATTTAGGATCATTTTACGAGCTTTGATTTAACTTGCTTTGTTTGTATGTCCGTGTGTATGTAAGTAATTTGTCCTTCCGTTTCAAAGCTGGAAATAGAATTTTCGACCATTTCCAAGTTTTCGATAGAGCTGAAATTTTTACAGATGTGCATGACAATAATTGATTATTGAACCAGTTTACGAAAATTTCCCCCTTAGGGGGTGAAAAGTAATAACCCATTGTAACTCTAGAATGCCTGGAGTAATTTCAACCAAACTTGGTACACAAATGACTGACTATCAGACAATCTGGGGTAAGACCACCCTGGCACTCCTAAGAACGAGGTGGGAAGGGGATGAAATGTAAAAATAATTCAAAATAACATATTAATTTTGAGATCATAGTTTTCAGGACCTTTGAAATTTGTAGTAATATTTCCGATGACAGCTAAATTCAAGATAAGCCCGAATAAAAATTAAAAAATAATTCAAGTCCCTTCTTTGGTCTCTCATAGATGCAATTACTTAGAAGATACATAAACGTAGATATTTTAAAAGTATAAAAAATAAATTTAAAGAGCTTTCAGCGTTAAGCGTAGTAAGTACAAATATTACTTCAAAATTTCTGAAAAAATGTAGCCCATTTCGATGGTTTTTGAAGATAAAAACATATAATGAGTTTCTCACTGTTTTTTCTTCTTTTACATATTTTGGAGTGCTGAATCCGAATTTCACCTTTTCTGTATCGCAACATCGTGAAACTAAAGAAAAATAATAATTTGGCACATTTTGACTTTTTGCTTATACAACGCATATAAAGAATTTACATGATTGGGTTTCTCACTTGTTCTTGGTGTGCAGAATTCGAACTTCATCTTTTCTACCTCGTAGGAATGACGCAACGTAGTGAAAAAAACATCAATTTCCACATTGACACCTAAATGTAATGAGAACAGGCAGTTGAACATTTAGACACTCTAGTTGTAAAAGCTGCTAATTCCCTGGCAACTATTTATCCCGTAAGTCTATCCCTCAGTTCATAAATTATAAATGTCTGTCTGATAAATTATTTACTAAAGGAAGTATTTATTCGTTAATACAGAATGTTTGTAAATTTTCTTTATCGCGATATTTGTCAAAAGCAAATGTAATGAAACGTTTTTAGAATCACTAAAAACGAAATATTATTAGTATCACTAAACAGTTTAAGTAAATTAAGAAAAATATAATAAATATCAATGATATTTTTTCGATATCTCCATTCCTATCTACTTCAATGATCTTGATGTTATTTAATTACTTTTTCTCAAAAAGCAGGTAAAACTAAATGAAATTACTCGGGTCGTTGGATTGGGTCCTGCGGTCAAGGTATTCTAATCCTCTTGCTACCCTTCCCAAAAGGGTATAGCTGGATTGGGTCCCGCGGTCATTTTCTTAATTACTTTGCCTCTAGAAGAGGGTGACAAAACCCCACCTCCCGCACTAACTGGCTCTGTCGCTTTTCGCAAATTAGGACCATGCACAACGGAACAAGCTTGCCTTTGACGAAGAAAACTATTCATCAAACCTCAAAAACAAATATCCTTCTTTAATATATTGATCAATATCTTTACTGAATGCTTGTCCTTTTCTCGCCGACTCACTATGTTCATGTACATTTTAAAGATAGGATGTACAAGTATAGGTTGAACCTTATTTACCGACTACATTTTAGTGCACGCTCCAAACGTATTAATTGGTTAAGTTGAATAGTTAAATATTCTTTTTGTTAAGCATATGTCCCAGTATGGTTGAAAAAATATATTGTTTTGCATATTATACACAATTTTGGAGGTTCTTTAAAAGCACCATTGTTTTACTATTTTCAATCCAATGTTCACTACTATGATGATTTTGATGAATATTAGATTAAAAATAATTCCATTCTTTTGTAAATAGACTTCACGAGTCTTTCAGATGTTTCAGTGGTTGGCAAAAAATACTGAGATTCCATGTATAATTTTTACAGTCCTGGGACATGAGAGTTTTGAAAATCTTGCAGTCCATACATATCTTCGTGAAGATATCTGTATTCCTCTCGATTAATTCTTTGTGAATCAGTTTGGTAGGACGTTCTAAAAGATTGTCTTCGGCCTTTCTTTTGACACTATTTCGAACCTTCTGTCTTTGAAGAGCATTCTCGTCGTCACATTTGATGTAATGGCTATGAAGTAATTTTGATAAAATATTATTGTTCCGTTGTCATTCGTTTTCACATAACTCTTGCATTTCCTTGCTGTACATCTCGAGCGTACTCCTTAGGCTTGTACGTACCAGCAGCAAATTCCGAACAGTTCGGAATTCTCCCGAGATTTCCTCAGTGCGCATGCGCGGAATTCAGGACGGTTCCAAACCATTCGGGATTGTTTGCTTCTGGAACGCCTTTTGCGCGCTATAGTTTAAAGTTCGTCCGTTAGATGTCGCATGAACTTGACAGCCAGGAAAAAAGAAAACGATACAACTGTACCCTCGACATGGCGCGTTGATCAAAGGGCAAGGGCGCTTTTTTCAAGTTTCCCACACAAAAATTATTTTAAATTTAAATTATGTATATTTAAGAGTATTTAAAAGAGTTGTTGAGCAACAACTGAATCATTCCCATATCAATGTATGTTGTGGAAAAATTATTTCTTAATTTTTAATAAAAAGTTTTCATATTGTAATGTATGACGGGGAAATTCCCAACATAATTTTCTATTTTGAAGCGTGCAACAGCCAAAAAAGCGCCCAGCCGACGGGTAACCCTCAATCGGTTCACTGGAATGAAATGAAGTTGGAAGGTAGGGTTGGGTCGGATCCAACCCGACCTCTTTATAATGAGGTTTCCGGTCAAAATAGGTTAACAATGTCATTTTATAACAACATTTATTAACGATATAGTGTACGTTAAAAATTAACTCTTTTTGGAGAAAACTGTAAACAAAATTTTCAAGTTTTGATGGGAAAATGAGAACAAGCAGCAGTTTCAAAATGACATATCTTGTAAAATTAGTACAAGTAAAAATAAATGTATATAAAAATAAGATAAAAATTAACAATTAACTTATTAGTAATGGTACATTGTGATTTTGTATCTCTTGATAAAACATAGAAGATCAATGTGCGGTAGAGTGTGAATATCACCTCCGGGCACTCAAACCCAGAGTATTCCATGTTGTATCAAGTGATAAAATCGCAATGTATCATTATTAATAAGTTAATTGTTAATTTTTATCTTATTTTTAAATATGGTAATTTTAAGGTCCGATGGAATATTGTATGATTGGCAAACCTTGGGATTGCAAGGTTTTATAAAAATACAAGAAATTTTTCATTTAATATAAAATTATGAAACGAATATATTTTATAAATAACTATCCCAGAAATATCGTGTAAAGATTTCAATGTAGGTTTTACAGTTTTGCTAATATAAATTTTCAAAGCTGACATGTCCTTTGAGTCCTTTTTTACCTTCCCAACACAATTCAAAATACTCAGACAAGCACAAACTTTTTTAAATATTTACTTACTTTAATATCATGTATATTTTCACACTTTGAATAGAAATTTTTACCTACTTGAAAGAGAGGATGTAAGATAAGTCAAACTTGGTGTTTGACTTACCTTCCATTATTTCTTTAATCTACCTTTAATTTACCAAGGTTCTATTCTCGGCCCTATAGTCTTTTTATTGTATGTGAACGACATGTCATCATCCACATCAGATTGCAAGACGATTCTTTTTGCTGATGACACTAATTTACTATGTAAACACGCCAACGCTCAAAACGTTTTGTCTAACCTTGGTTCCATGCAAATCGTCTCATTGTAAACACTGACAAAACAGTGTCTATGTCATTTCACAATAGTATCACAAAATCTTTACCCCAGGTTTCTCTTTCTTTAAACGGAACACAATTAAAAACTGTTACAAATACAAAATTCTTAGGTNGTCCACGTATTTCCCGTTGCGTATATTTTGCAAATGTTTCCTCCCATTTAAGTTACGGCATTACCTTCTGGGACAATTCCGGTCAGAGTATTCAAACTTGCAGAATTCAGAAGAGGATAGTTCGGATAATTTGTAAATTTCACGCCCGAAACTCTTGTACACCTTTATTCAAGGAATTAAATATATTAACACTTCCCTGCATTTATATTTATGAAACAGTCGTGTTTGTTAAGTCCGAATTACTGAAGNCCTTGCTTTATACGAAACAGTCTCGTTCGCGAACACAATACTCGCAATAGGAATAATATTCATCGGCCTAGAGTGTCAACCTTCTTTGCCAAAAAGGATCTTATCATTCGAGAATCGTTCTATATAATTCCCTGCCTAAGAATATAAAAGATATTATAAAATTGAATATCTTCAAATCCGCGGTTAAAAATTATCTCCTGCACCAGTGCTTCTACACTGTAAAAGAATTTATTGATTTTAATAAAAGTTAAATCCGTCTTGTACTTTATCACGCCATTGCTGTAGTACTTTTTAAACAACTTATAACAATTTCAAAAACTATTTTCTTGCATGATTGTGTTGTCTTATGGCTCATATTAATTTAGTTTTGTGTTCTCAACTTTGGCACTTGTGTACATTAATTCTGTAGCCCCATCCTGGCCCGGGTTTTACCCTGTTTTCCTTCGGATAGAGGTGGATTTCTTATACAGGTTCTCTAGGCTTTGTTTAGGGGCGTGTTTATTGTAACAATAAATCGTGAATTTAGTGTTATTTCAATTCTTATGATTTTTAAACACTATACTCAGAATAATCTATAGTTCGATAATAACTTGTACATGTAATTTTTTGCTTAAAATTACAAACATATTGACATTCTATTAGTATTATAACTCGCAGCTAACTTTTTATCTTATCTAGGAATTTTTGCTGAATTTTTTGAATCCGCCTCTGCCTTAGGGCCCTTGATCGGAATTGATGGGATGGTCCCTTGCTTGCTTCCGGAGAGTAAATTAGTTTATTGTCCTTCACGTGGTCATATGCAGTTTGTACTGCTTTTTTGACAAGAAATTTATCATTATAGTAACTAAATAAAAATTAAAAGTTGATGAGGAAAGTAAAACATAACAGATGGTGAACAACGAAAAGAATTAAATGAATAAAAATTAGAAATTAAACAAAGAAATGAGTCATGAAATGAACTGAATCTAATGAAAGTAGAAATGAAATATACAGAATTAAATAAATATAATAAAATGAAATATACAGAAAGAATATTAAAAAAGCTCAGCTAGGTCTTCATAAACTACGAGATTTCAGTCACTGATCGGAAAGAATAAACAGCAAAAAAGCAGGGTCAAAATGTAAGAGAAGAGGTGCAAAATGGTCCGAAAACCGAAAGAATAACTCAATTAAAATGTAGGGTATAATATAACGAGTTGAAAATTTTCCGAAAATCGAAAGAATAATTCCATTAAAAATGCAAGGTCGAGCAGGTAACAGCAAGAGAAGTTAACACGGCGACGCCAAACAATCAAGTAATACTCGTTTCCTTTCCGCTTATTTCCCCCACCGCCAGAACCACGTGTGTGTCCGACCGTAACCACAGTTCCGAATTTAAAATCCCTACATAATTCCAGAACTTTCAGAATGGTTCCGAACGGTTCGGAATTCTTCACTGGCGACTGCTGGAACATCGAATTGGGACAAAAACTTCGGAATTGGCACTGCTGGAACAGCGCACAACTGGGATTACGCTTCTACGTATGCGCGTGACAGTTCGGAACTATCCGGGACTGCTGCTGGAACAAACCTCTCATTTTCAACTAATTTTCCTCCTCCACTCTGCCTGTATAGAAATGTTCCTCCTCCCCACTCCCAGCGTGGGACGCAATTGAGCCATGTTCTTCTGACAAGGAAAAATGGAAGGAGTGCTAGAGATGGGAAGTTGACCATGGGACCCAACTCAACTATACCCTTCTGGTCAGAAAAAAACCGTTAAGGGATTAATTGGGACGGAAGCGAAGGGAAAATTAACCGAGGGACCCAATCGACCGTCACCCGATTAATCGATATATATATATCAACATTCCTAATTTGTGCTTGTTTATGTTGTGTTGGTACCGTGGCAAATTCAAATTAGGCGCCGGATATGTAACAAGTGCCGACGTGCATGCGTAATAAACAATGTTTCTGTTTCTTTAAGTTTTATTGCAAAAACAAGCTATTACTCACAAAATTAGTAGGTGAGCAAAGTCGGGAAGGTCAAAATGCATTGTTAAAAAATAGTTTCATTATTCCGTGATCTTATTTACAGGATTTACGCTTAACCGAAATGTCGAAAATTTAGAAAATATTTTCATTGATTAATTGGTGAAAAACCAAGGGTGAGTAAAGTATAAAATTTCCTGAGCAAAATTAAGCAATGTCAGACTTTTCATTGAAGCCCAAGATCGTTTGAATGGTTGAAAATAAAAAATCCATTCCGGCTAACTTACCGGAGCTCGTTTCCTTCGCTCTTATCGAAGCTAGGGTCACCATTGTTGATGCCGCTTCGAGATTGTATTACATTGTTTTGGATGGATTTTGAACAATTGATAAATGTTGCGTCCACCGAAGAGTCGTATTGTGTGGCACAATGATTAAAACCAAAACAAACGATGTGACTATGGACATTAATTCAACTAGTTTTTTTTTTTTTTTTTGTGGGGCTTTAGGGCTCGTCAACATTGAGGTCATTAGAGCCCAAATTCAACTAGTGGTGCAATACCATTGCACATACTTGCCCATATACGTTTCTCCGTCTACAGCATAGCCAGAAAAATTATATAGCGAAAAGGTCATTTCTGGCGTGGTCCTGTATATTTTGGTCGTCTTCCAGTGGTTTATTCATGCTCCAAGTCGCTAGATGAACTTATTACTGTCTTTTATTTGAAATTTTAAAGTAAAATAAACATTATTTAGGATAATTATTTTTTAATAATTATTATTTCAAAACATATAGCGACATATCAGTCTTATAAATATCGTAAAAGTGTTATGTGAGTGTAATTTCGTTGTAAACAGAAATTGATGTATTTTCGGATTTGCAGTGCGTTGGTTATCCTCCTATGTATTTTTATCATTATCATATCTTTCATTTCAGTTTTCAAAAAGTGCATTTACACTGCTAAGTATTATTCAAGCGTCTTGTATCTGTAAACTAATGTAGATATAATCTACACTGATTGTCATGATTTATTTTTAATTTAAAGGATACTAATAATGTGATAATTATTATAGACAATCATTATAAAGGTCAGATTTTTTTATAGAGTTTTAAGGCTCATCAACGGCAAGGTCATAGAATCCAAGATGTAATACTTTATTAATATTCACTGATACATGGCCAACATTTCAATGCTAGTTTGGTTAATAATTCTAATAATTTAAAAACTAACCATGATTATTCCAAATTTCTCATTGAGAAAGATTTTCTTGTAAACCTAAAAGACAAAACTATCCCTGATAATGTTCAAAGGACCCTCGAGAGGGAATAATTTCAATTACATGCCCACTATTAAAAATTCTAAAAAGATTGTAACAAAGTATTAAAGACCTTGAATATTGGTCTAGCAATTGTGATAATGATAAGAAGACAGTTTAAAAAAAGCTATTAGTAGTGTCTTATATAAATATGTATCCAATCTAAGCTGTTAAAAAATAAGAAGAAATTATTCACAGTGACTTAAATGCAGCTAAATCCTTTTTAAAAAAGAACAATGATGTACTTTTTGTAAAAAGTGACAAAGGGAATAAAACTATTATAATGAACAAGGTTTTATTCCATGATTATTTTAGCAAAGTTGAGGATATTTTAGCAAATGATGAAAAGTATAGTCAAGTTCAGAAAGATGAGACAAAATAAGTTGAAATAGCTTCAAATAATCTTAAAAGAATGGTTAGATTGGAATATAATTAGTTCATACCAATATAAGCAACTTTATCTAAGTAATGCCTAATTTAATCTAGCGTATGGTTCAGCCAAGGTCCATAAGGAGGGTTGCCCCATGGGATTAGTAATTTCTTCTGTTAATGGTCCAATATATAGTATACCAAAGTTTCTATTGAATATACTTAAACCATTACAAGATATTGGAGTAAATCACTCAGTCAATAATAGTTTACAAGTCGTAAGTATGATTGATAACATTGAAATTCCTGATAACTATCGAATGGTGTCAGTGGACGTAGTAAATATGTATTCCTCAATGCTGCATGATTTGATATAAAAGTAATTACATATCTTGAAGAACCTAAAGGTAAAACTGTTATTAGGATCCCTACTGATCAAATTATTAGATTTTAAACTTCATTTTGAATTCTACCAAGTTTAAATTTAATAATAAAATCTATACACAGAATAAAGGATTCCCAATATCGAACCTAATTTGTGAACTGGTTACAGAGTTACCAGGCCTTCATATGAGAATTATTGTACAAGCCTTCCAAAATTATCGTATTTTGGTGGAGATTATAATACATTTTTTTTTACATATATAATTATTTACATTTTATTTACCAATGTTTGAATAAACCTTATTTGGTATTTACCGTACTGGCTTCAAAAAATTATTAGTTTTCCATTAATGCACTGTGTTATGAATAACTGTGAATGAACATAGTTCAATAAAAGTTCGGCATTGGTCTGCTTTTTGTACAACTGAAAACTTTTTTTTTAGCAACATAGAACAACCTATGGTTTTAGCACTGACACTGATTACTGATTTTAAATACGAAGATTTTAAAGTTCAACACTGTTCAAAAAGTTGTAGTTGATAAAAGGTTTATCGTACTAAAATCTATACTATTTATTTTACTTTTTAAAATAGGGTTTTAGGGCTTGTCAAATTATTTTTACTTTTTTCTATACTCTAAGTGTAATGTACTCTAAATATTATAGAAATATTTAGAGTACATTAAACTTCAGATTGAATTGTTTATACAATTTTTGGTAACATATTTGGAGGTTCCTTATAGTATAAGACCCAGGGTACATTCAATCCCACCTAGGTACACCCCAGACAATGATGCCATTATCTTACTACTTAGCACTGATATTTTTCTAATATATTATGAAACCAATTTTTTTTAAACTCATTCCTTTCTGTTGTAATAGTAAAGAAATAATGAAACTTGTTAAGGAAGAATGCACATTACCCATTTCCATCTCTTTCAAATGCATGTAAAGAGCATGGTTTTGAAAAAAATATCAATGAATGGTATTACATACAAATTAATAGAAACAGGGGTGATAAGATATATTTTATCTCATAATTTTATTTATGAGCCTAAGAATAAAAAAAAAAACACAATGAGGAATCCAAGAACTCTTTACATTACATAAAAATTGTTTAATTATTCTTATTATCTCATTTGTATCTTATTACTCCACTCTTCCCTAAGTACACCATTCCTTTAAATGGAGTAAATAGAGATAACAACATTCTAAAAATAGTGGGGAGGCATACAAATATTAATAAGAATACTCTTTCACGTATTACTGACTACTTGTGTAAATTTGAACATCGATAATTGCAGAAAATAGTTAAGTTAGAGAGTAAAATACTCATCTCACAGTATAATCTGCGTAAATGTAGCGGTGTTGGTATTAGATATAATATTAATTAAAAAAAAAAAATCATCTTTTTGTCTTTTTAGTCATGGACATACCCTTTGGTGAATCATACAATTGGCCTTATCATACAAAGTCAAATCATACATAGTACACATGCCTAAATTATCATACATCTGGTAACTCTGACTGGTTATGAGGAATTCTTGTTTGATAAATTTTAACCGTTTGCTCTATAAGTAAATGATACATTCATAATTATTGAAGATAGATAATATATATAATGTATTAATGCTTATCATAAGGATATCAACTTTACTATTGAGCAAGAAAATGAAAATGAACTTAACTTTTTGGATCTAACAATAATTAATGCTTGACATTGACAAGCCCCACCCCCACCCCCCACCAAAAAAAAAATGCTAATGGCAAAATATTCACCAATTGGTATTATAAGCCATTGGAATTGGGATGACTTCTTAATTACAACTCCAATCACCCTTTTTTCATGAAAAAGAATATAATAAATGGATTAATTAAAAAAGTGCATAGACTTTCACACTATCTTTTCTTAAGTCTAACATTAGGAAGGTGAAAGAAATACTTAGCAAAAATGATTACCCTCTTAAATTAAAACAGACTTTTGATAATACATAATTTTGAAATAAACAATGTTTTCACATAATACTAAAGAAAAAAGAAAAAAAAGATGATGAAATTAATTTGAGTGATAATAGTAAAAAGAAATGTGTTACCTTATGAAAAAGGAATAAGTAATGAAACAAGAAAGTTATGTAATTCAGAGTTTAAAATTGTACATAGATTCATAAACAAATTCAATATAGTAACAAACTACCAAGATATTATTAGCAAAGAAATAATGTTGTTTACTCAATCCCATGTATGGACTGCAACCTTGTGTACATTGGTCAGACCAAACAGATGTTGTGCACTAGAATTAATGAACATAAGAGAAAACTTGAACAACTAAAGAATGTGAACAGTGGAATTATTAAACATTGTAAGAAGAATGGACATAGAATGGATTTTGAAAATACAAAAATTATGGACTATGAAATTAAGACATTTAAACACCTAGTTTCAGAAGCCATTCATATTAAAACTATCAAACTTATTTCCTAATGAATATGATAAGATATTTTACTTTTTTAATTTACAATGATTATTATAATTTTATTATATTCCCTGCCCAAGAATATAAAAGATATTATGAAATTGAATATCTTCAAATCCGCGGTTAAAAACTACCTCCTGCACCAGTGCTTCTACACTGTAAAAGAATTTATTGATTTTAACAAAAGTTAAATTCGTCTTGTGCTTTATCACGCCATTGCTGTAGTACTTTTTAAACAACTTATAACAATTTCAAAAACTATTTTCTTGCATGATTGTGTTGTCTTATGGCTCATATTAATTTAGTTTTATGTGTACTCAACATTGGCACGTTTGTGTACATAAATTCTGTAGCCCCATCCTGGCCCGGGTTTTTCTCCGGTTTTCCTTCGGGTAGAGGCGGATTTATCATACAGGTTCTCTAGGCTTTGTCTAGGGGCGGGTCTATTGTAACAATAAATCGTGAATTTAGTGTTATTTCAATTTTTAAGCACTATACTCAGAATAATCTATAGTTCGATAATAACTTACATGTAATTTTTTGCTTAAAATTACAAACATATTGACATTCTATTAGTATTATAACTCGCAGCTAACTTTTTATCTTATCTAGGAATTTTTGCTGAATTTTTTGAATCCGCCTCTGCCTTAGGGCCCTTGATCGGAATTGATGGGATGGTCCCTTGCTTGCTTCCGGAGAGTAAATTAGTTTTTTTTCCCTCCACGTGGTCATACGCAGTTTGTACTGTTTTTTGACATTAAATTTATTATTATTATTATTATTATTATTATTATTATTATGTATTAAATTCTTTAATTTAACATTTAAAATATTAATTTTTTAATATTGGAAAGATGGTACCTACTTTTCACAATTTAAGACTTGGCAATATTTGTATACCAACTGTCATGTACATTCAAACCACAAGTCATTTTAACATGCTTCCATGAAGAAAGGCTGTAGACAAGTTGAACTTGCTTCACTATGTTCTTACAACAATTGTAGCCCAGGAAAATAAGGCAAAGAAAAAAAGGTCTTACCCTGAAAAAAATTACCTAAAGCTGGAATCTTTTTTAATCGATAGTAAAAACCTAGAACAATATACTGAAATTCTCGCACTTTCTTCCCCGGGCTTCCCTCTTTTTTTTGGGGGGGGGGAGGGGGGATTTTTAGGACATCGGAGTTACAGGGTTATACTTGTACGACTGTCAAAACTATGGAGTCAATTCTAGTGAATGAGGACTCAAATGAAAGAGGACATTCTCAAGATTGCATTGAATAGTTTTACATAGCACGTCCGGTAACAAGGGTGCGGCATGCAGACAGACGCGAGAAATTCAATAGAAATTCGAGATCGCGCTCACGCCGTTTAATATTGACGAGCTAAATGGACACCTCTGGGGTTATATTATGTAGATAATATTGAAAAAAACTTTTTAAGTTGTATTCACGTATATTTTCTTTCATATATATGCCACAACTTTGTTTTTTTTTTTTTTGGGAAAGTTTTGAACGCGGTGCACATGTTCATATAACGCGGTTTATGGCGCAGACGTACGCTGGTGACTTTACACGCGCCATTGTGAAAATAAAGAAAATTAATAGCAATCAATCTAGTATTACTCGACTAGAACTAAAAATAAAATTTTAAGAGAAGTAAGTCTAAGTATGATGAGACTGAAAATCAAATGAAACGCGGCTGTTGAATATGCGAAACGAATTGTAACAATTGTAGCAGTTACTTATGAGTGTATGCCATGGACTTTTATCACGAAGAGTTTTTTCCCACTCGTAAATAATTCTATGACCGAGAAATGTAATATAGCAGGGCTTTTGAGGTTGTTCCAAGGAATCCAAACCCGCGGAATGTCACGAAGCTTGCCTTTACCAAGGGCGACGTACAAAGAACCCGTGTTAGTCAGCCGGTCAGAAGATTCCTCGGAAATCATATGTTCATTTTCACTCCATTCTTCACTATACGCTAACTTGGATACTTCCTCACTATGACGATCGGGAAAGGATATGACGAAATGAAAATCGTCTTTCGAAGTCCGTTCCTGTCTTTCCATACCATTGTGGAGGAGGTTGGCTACGCATCGACAGTCTATGCGAGAATATGGAGGAACTAATCATAGTGTGTTATATGTACGAGTAAATAATCCCTTACGGATAGTACGACCAGTATCCTCAGTGCAAAAGATTAAGAAGGGTTTAATTTGTGTCTCGCAGATGAGGAATGTTAATCTATTTTCTAGCTTTCCTACATCTGACCGTTTTTCTGTTCATTTGCAATGCAGGTACGTGCGCCTACGTTTTAGTTTTAGTGTATTGCTTGCTATTACTTTCAATTTTGAGGTATATACACTACTTTTAAAACATGAAAATGTATCCCCTTTTTACATCATATTTTTTGCACTAAAACGCATTTACGTAAGTGTTGTGTAAAACAAAATATTTTTTTTCTGAAGAGGATTGTCTTTTAAAATATCATAATGAATAGCGTACATGACTTGCTGAGTTATAAAATATTCCAAACAATCCTAGTTTTTTACTTCAAAGCCCGAACTTATATTTTATAATTTCTTAAATATAACATCTTTTGGGAGGACATCTTTTGGGAGGATGTTCTAGTTTACATAAAGTTAATTGCTGACAATTGGGCTAGTAAATGCACTAATGTGAAATATATATTAAACTACATGCTTACAACATTTTTAACATTTAAAGATGAATTAATGTAAATATTCACTTCTCAGAATGGTTTTAGTTTTTATTTAGTGTGCGATATTGAGTAGGTAAGATAGTTCTCATAATCCTCGACGCATAAAACGAACACAAAGTTTCATTTAGTATGCTCATGTTGGATAGTTTTGTTTGCCATTTACTACCCCTGACCCCCTGCGTATTTCAATTTTCTTTACATTAATATGTCGAAGACCATCAAAACGCAATTTCTATTTGATGGAATACAATTGTATCCACTTAAAATGAGGATACACAAAACATTATATGTTTTCTTACACGTTACGTGTGGTATGATTATTAATCGTCTCGTATTAATTAGATTTTGACATGCGTGTCTATATAGATACGGTAACATTGCGCTGACGACAGTAACATCTGTGAATTACTAAAATAACAAATATATCAATAGAAACTATAAATTATTAGCTAAATACTGTAATATAAATTTCTCGAGAAACGTAAACGAGAAAGGAATTACATTACTTTCAATGCAGTCGTGTTCGTATTATTGAAGAACCAAGAATTCGAAATACTTTGATACTCGAAATATTTCGTTTAATTGAAATGTCTCGTTTAATTAAAACTTTAACCACTTCGTGCCAAGAAGGCTGACATCAAAACTTTACAGTCTCAGGGAGATGCAGACGCTCTTATCGTATGCACTATATAAAAGTATTCCTCCCACTCGTCAGTGGTTCTTGGTCGGCACTGATACGGCTTTATTAGTAATGCTTGTGGCTCGAGCTTCTCCTAAGCATAATTAAATTAATAAAGTATTACATCTTGGTTTCTGTGACCTTTATGATGATAGTCTATAATAATGTTCGCATAATTAGTGTCTTTTAAATTTAAAGTAAACTAATGTGTACGTATAGGAGACAAATTATTTTACTTCATCTATACCAAACTTTCAGGTGATATACCGCTAATGTACACTAACGTACAGAAAATTGAAACAAAACCGTTGAAACCGTTTTTGAGAAACATTCAAAAGAGTATTTTGACCTTCATGTGAAGTACACTTTGTTTTAAAGTAAAAAGGAAATAAGAGAACGTGCATCGACAACAAGTAAATTCTACCGTAAATACGAAATGCGAATTAAATTGATTCATCCATTTACTCAGAATCGCTGCGCAGAGACGGACGGTATGCCAAAAACCACTTTTTCAGAATCAGGGATCGCCAAAACGGACTTCCGTCGAAATATCGCTTTCGAATTTTTTCACGATTACAATACTTTCTATATACTACGTATATGAGAAAGTAACAAGTAAATTAGGTGAGGTTACGTTGAACGGTCAGCTGCACGCAGGCTGAGGTTTTGAGCATCCGCGCATGTGAAGACGTGTCGACAGCGTGTCGATGACTCCTATTGTCGCTCCAACATAAACGGAGTCGCGCCGCTCGCTTCTCCGCTTCACTCTTCTCTTTCCTCGTATCGCTGATCATCGCTCCAGCGTAATTGTACCTTAACAAGTTTTCACTTGTCGGCCGCCCGTTTTATCCGTGTTTTTCCGCTTGGTGGCATCTCGGATAACACGGAGTATCAGATAACCCAGGTTCTATGGGTAAAAGTATCGACTCCACTGTCTCCACACTTTCAATGATATAAATAAATATACATTAATGATTAAATATTAGATAAGGCTTAACTCTTTTACTGTTAACTGCATTAAGGCATTCAGAATGTTATCGTTCATTACATGCGATCTGAAGATTTATGCAAAAATCGTCAAAAAGGGGAAAAATTTCCTTTTTGTTTCGTATTTTACTACATTCCATCACTCCTTCAAAGTAGAAAAGTTGAAATTCAAATTTAGCACCCCAAAATACATAAAGAACACGTGAGAAACCTAACTCCACATGTTTTCCTTGTTAAACCACCAAATTCCGGGACTTTTAATTAAGATAGAAACCTATCCCATAAACTGGACCGCAGGATTCAGTTACCAGGTGATCGGAGGTTTGCTGATATTTTATGCACTTAAGGAAGCCAACAACTTACACAAAACATATCTCCAGTCTCTGTGGGAGATCATAAATTGTCTCAAATTAAATTCTGAACTATTACCTTTTCAAAAATAAGATTTTCCCCAATGAAATGATGCAAGGTTTTCCTTTTACCTCACTATTAGCTGTGCATTTTCAATTTAAATGAAGTGTCCCTGCCAGATTGTGGATTTACTCAAGTTGGAGTTCACAATTATTCACATCTTGCTCATTCATAAGCATGACACCTGTCTCAAGTTAATCTCATTCATTTGAGCATTTATTTGAATTCAACAAAATAGATGAGAAAACAATAAAAAGATGTGTTTGAAGTTTCTTTAATTACACAAAATCATAATTTTAAAAATTTCAAAGAAAGATCAAGAACTGACAAAGCGGAATCAAATGCCAGTATCAATATTATAAAACTTGAGAAATATTTTACCACTTAATCCATGCATAATACTTATTAGCATTTTTCACATTTACAATTTTAGGTCATCAGATAGAGATTTATTTCCCTTATTAGGCATATTCTTACCTCCAAGATGAAGGGTTTTAATTTATTATCCAATAGAATATCAAATCCTAGGAGTTCAAAACATGCATATGTATAATCATGTGATGGAAAGCATGCATGATAACTGTGCTTCAGCATGGGATGAGCAGCTATCACCGTCTTAATTATCACATCATCAATGCTACTCCAAATTTCTTTGATGTTCATGTTCTTCATTATGAAGTAGCGATTTAGTGTCGATATTTTTCTACACATAAAACAATTTATTTTATGATAATCTTAATTTTTGTCAATTTAAAATGATATATACACATAATTATTTTACCTCTTACTGCCCGCTTCATCATCCACAATGTACGTGCGACTATGTTTATTCACAGCGTAATTCGTCAGATGCATAAAAACGTTGCTCACATTGGTCTGGGTTGGTTCTTTGTATCTGCTTGTAGCAAATCTATAGAAAAAAATCGTCCAATTAATATCATTTTTGACATTGTACGGTTACTAAAACATTCACTACCTTATACCTCAGTTTGTCCCTATCTGAGTTGGATATAAAAATTCCTTGAAGAAATCTATTTTTATTTATAGAATTTATCCACAGCAAAATGAAAATACTAATCAAGTATTACCCCTGTCATGAGAATATTCTCATCTAGTGTAATGAGTATATGCGCACGATCCTACAATAAAAAATATTATTACTACAATACAAATACTACAATAAAAAATAATTTTGCGGAAAATTAAGTATTCTCTCATCTAATAAATATTATACAGCAGGGATCAGCGTATTTTTTTCCTCAATACAATAAGTTTTAGTGTACACGAAACTTAGGGTAAACTCATTATTCCTGTAGAAAGACATGCCTGAATAAACTTGAATAAGTTTTTCTTTTACAATTTATAAAACAAAACCATAATATTCAAGAAACAAAAAAATATAAATATTAAACAGGTTGGAAAACAATTGTTGAAATACAGCTCAACTAACAGGATGAATCTAAGTGATATTTTTGGAAATATTTCACTGAATTGGGATTCAAATTTAGTAATTCATATAATCATAGTGTCAAGATGGTCAAAGAAAAGAATTGTCGATATTATATATTTTCGAAATTGAATTCGCATATATCAGATTTTCAGATAATATCCATTCGTACCACAAGCTGTCTCCCAAAACTACGCCATTTGACAATAAACTGTCCTAACACATACTTTAAAAAGTTAAAATGCTGTAATTGTAAAATACTATGTAATATCAAAGACCACACAAAAAGAGACAGAGGGCCAGATGTGGCCTCCAAACCTTTGTGTGTTGACTTCTGTGGAAGATCTATGGTCTCGAAGGTTGATAAATTAAACTTTCAAATTTTTCTTCCAGGCCTAATTGATTTCTTATCATGATTATTAATTCATCTTTATTAATAATCAATAGGGACTTCCCCCTCTCGTGGCTCAGGTGGTAGCTATCTAGCTCAATAGTAAGTGACCGCCGGATTCAATTCTTGTTGGGGCTAGATAAAATTTGTAGCTTTTCATATTTATGTCCCAATTCAAATAGCTGTGACTACTGAAATGCGAACTCTCCTTCTTCTATCTAGCTTCCACTGCTCCTAGTATTGATAACTAACTATTCCTACTAACCTGTCCACGTGGTTCAAGTTGGTAAACCCAGCTAACAGGCCCATCTACTAACAATAGTCTACACCCAACTCCTACCTCCTATCGCTCCATGTAGATAAGCTTCAATAGAATACATTACCTATTTACAAATACTACAATAAAAATGAGTGAAATGCATCATTACATACTAGAGATTGATTCATTTACAACCTATTGAGTGACATTTCTAGCTCTGCATTAGCTTTTCAAATATCTGAAGTTCGCTAAGATTGTTTTCGTCAGTTAATGAAATACAAATGTGTTATTAAATATAATCCCCATTTAAAAAATGTTCAGGTATAAAAGTTTCTTTAAAGCGGACGACCTATTTCACTTGAACATGCTATATAATCCTATCCTATTGTTTTAATTAATATGTTTTAATGTAACAATCTTACACATAATAAACATATTTTATAATTAAAACATTCACAGAGGTCTCTTCATGAAAATAATATAAATTTTGCACTATACCAGATTAATGGTATGCTACAAAAATAAAAGTGAAAGACAAAATATGGAAGGTGTTTTAGAAAGAAATCTTCAAAGGACACTTGATTATTTGTGATAATATTTTAATAATTTTGAATAAAGTGATGTGGCATGTTACTAATTTCTTTCTAGTCAAGAGAATATGAAACTGATAATCAACACAGAAAGCAGCTCATCTTCTTTAAAGAGCACGAAATTTGGACTTCCATACTAAAAAGGATTGACAATTGATGGCCATTTTTTTGGATAATTTTATGTTTTTCGCTAAAGATTGAGCTTCAATTTTTCCCTACAATCTATAGATGTTTGCAATTATGTCCTAACAAGACACTGGAAAACAAATAAAACAGAACCTACCTCAAGTTTTACAACCGGTCGGCATTTTTACATAGAATATACAAACATGAAAATATTTTAATTTTTTTTACCCTTCGTTAAAACTATGAGTATATCTTCTTTTTTCTTAAAACTTTCTGATTTTCTTTATGAAACTATCGACAGTGGTGTTCCATATCATGAGAAGTGACACAGCCCTTCGTCACATTTGATTGGGTCTGTTTTAATACATTTCAAAACTCCACCATTTCGGTTGAAATCCAGCAAGGAGAACTTTGTTCATTAGGTCAAATAGAGTCATTTTGGCTTAAGCACACCGAGTATACAAGTTTGCACACTGTGGTTCCCGAGGAATGAGATTGTACACATATAGTGTTTTATTGCGCTTCTCTCATCTTACATATATATAAATATGTGTGTGTGTATGATGTGAGAATGCTCTTGCCTGTTTGCAACACTTGTCAACAACATTACTACTCTACTATTGATAAAATATGGTGAGAGGTAGTTTGAAACACAGATATGAACATGAGCTGAGCTATATAGTCATAAATTTAATATTTTGTATTTCTAAGTTAATCTGAGCATACTAATCAGAAGCTTTGTCCTTTGTTGCAGTGGGGAGAAAATTATTAAAAATGGGAACTTGAAGTTTTGAGAAGATAAATTTGAGAGAAATATGATTTTTCAATTTCTGCTATATATCTCATGAATCAATTGAGATATCATCAACATTTGTTTCTAAATGTAATGCTTTGTAATTCAAATATTAAAAAAAGTTATCTCTATGATTATCAATGTTCTGGTTTACAGGTTATTTCTCAGGTTTATGTTGTCCAGACCTACATATCCATTCCTACCTCTTCTATACCCCTGCATATTTAAGGGTCTCCAAAAATTTCCAAAAATGTTTATAAACCGTGATTTTTACTATTCGTGTCTGAAAAAGTTAGAGCCACCGAAAGCAAAATTAATAAATATTTATATGCAGTAAGTACCGAAAACCTTCAATTTGATGTAATAGTAATCTATATCATTTTGGTAATATATTTTGGTGCAGCTGAGAAGTAAACACAATATTGGCATGGATTTAAATACAGATTTAAGAAAGAATGTTTGATCTAAAATCACAAAAAATTTTATCGAGGGAAGTGGGGGGAGGAGTTGAAATGTTTGCAGCATCTAGGTCTTGAGGAACCTCTCCCACCAAAAAGTCTCCTATTGCTAGAAATGGAAATAAATCTACAAGCTTGTCAAGCAATTTTCCACTTTCTGGTTTCATTTAGCTTTCCAACACCTTTACTCTAGTCCCTTTTATTAACCCACATATGTATAGCGGGTAGTACCAAAATTTGATTTTGTCCCTTAAAGCTACATCGCATGACTAGAACTAATTTTTATTTAAGTATTAGAGGCTCACCCTGTCTTTCCACTGGATAATCTTGTAATGTTTTTATTTACCTCTTAGTTACAATTTAGTATTGACAAAAATAGAATGTTTAAAATATTTTTCACGAAAAATTTATTTCTTTACACACCATATCGTATCAGTAGCTATGAGATTTCAGAAACCTTTAAATTTGCTTTAAGGATTAGATAATATTGGTGTTTTATAAATTTGAACAATTTTATTTGAACAAAAGAATTAAGATGTCATGGTTTTACATATGTGACCTTTGATCAGAATTTGTGAGATGGTCCCTTTAAGGCATGCCCTGAGAGTAAATTAGTTTGTCCTCTGGGTCATCATATGCTGTTTTTAACTTCGTTATTAACAATCAGTTTTTTATACAAATCAAATCCTCTGTCAATATTCAAGAAAATTCGGCCATGATGTCATTGTGAGAACTTTCAGTCAGGTGAAAATGGCGATAATCCAGGAATTGAACCCAGGACTTCTGCTTTGATTCCCGGCTCATCGCCATTTTCACCTGACTGAAAGTTGTCACATCTTCTCCATGTGTCAGTACATGGATTATATATATTCCATGTACTGACACNATGAGCCGGGAATCAAAGCAGAAGTCCTGGGTTCAATTCCTGGATTATCGCCATTTTCACCTGACTGAAAGTTCTCACAATGACATGATTTTATTGTAATCAATGAGAAAAAGGGAGGATATTTTTTTCTTTCTCGACCATTTTCTTAACAAACAAGTGACATGTGATCAAGGAGCATATACGAGTATACCATGGCAGATATACCTTCATTCTTTCAACTTTTTGTTCTCCAAGTGCAATCAACATTGATCTGAAAATATGAAAAATCCCTTGAATAGCTGGATATATGTGAAATAATTTAAAGATATCATATGCTTCAGGAGCCGGGATTGCTGCCAGTTCATATCTTTTATGGTAAAGCAAACTAAACTTTCTTTATATTGCTTGATTTGCAATCTTATTTTGAGATTATCCACTAGTAAATAAATAATTCGTTTAAAAAAGCAGTTTCGCATGTTCCCTACTTTCTGCTTTTGTGTAAACATACAGAACAGAATAATGAATATAAATATTTTCCGATAAATATCTTGAAAAGAATAAATAGGAATGAATGAAAGGCAGTTTCGAGTAATTTTGAACAGCCTTCATTTCACTATTTATTCCTCTGTAAGATAAATTCTAAAACTTTTGATATTACACCGTAATGATCAACATCCTACTCAGATGGAACATATGTTAAAAATACTTCCTTGAAAGGACAGTGTCAAAAAAAGATGTCAATAATTTTTCTGGAAATTTTCCACGAATCCCCTAAAATTCTGCAGTTTTAGCTCATTCTCACACCAAGATAATGAATAAGTTAGAAAGTCATCTTTGGTTTTGATTTAATAAATATGCATCTCCTTCATTTCGGAATTTGTTTTAGTTGAAACACACTTATTTCAATCTTCCCTAAAGGAAAATTAATTTATTAGAGGAAAATGGTACTACTACCTTTCTTGAAGGATACCTTCCACTTTTCAGTAGACTGCCAATCCTTTGCCACGCCATTTTGATGCCAGCGAATTTGCAGTCGCCTAAGGACATCTCCATCACCCTGAACTGCACCATTGTACAACCGCGTCATCAATATAAAACTGTTGTCATCTTGTATGGAATATAATTTGAACCAGCCCGTGACACAACAGTAAGGTTAAAAATTCTGCTGAAGATATTTGGCCCAAAATTTTAAGATATTTGATCTACTAGAGAGGTAGGTATGATACAATTGATAAGTTGAAAGAAATTTGAACAATATAAGATTTCTCAGTAAACAATTCCTTCACTGTACTATATGCCTTAATTATAGACAATCATTACTACTGCAGAATTGTTGATTCACAATTCTTCCTTAATTACACTTGGTTATTAGATTGCCAAAGTTTCAAGTTGTGTTGACCTCTTCATCAGGGACATATTTAATACTCGGAACTCATTAACAATACTCTTAGTAGACATAACACAACATAAAATACTAAAATACAATTAGGACAACGTTTTTCACAAATTTAACTTTTATTATTTATATATTACTTAAAGAAAAATATACATCAAAACATACTTTAGATTGTATGAAGATAATCAGTTACATGACACATTAAAATCACATGTAACTCAATGATATGTAACTGATTATCTTTATACAATCTAAGGTATGTTTTAATGTATATTTTTCTTTAAGTAATATATAAATAATAGAAGTTAAAATTGTGAAAATGTTTAAAAACTTTAACATTGTCCTAATTGTATTTTAGTAAATAAATAAATTTATTGTCAAAAAACAGTACAAACTGCATATGACCACGTGGAGGACAATAAATTAATTTACATAAAGTATTTTATGTTATGTTATGTCTACTATGAGTATTGTTAATGAGTTCCGAGTATTAAATATGTGTATTAATTAGAAACTATTTAGTATCTGTTATATGTTTTTATTAGCCCTGATGAAGAGGTCAACACACCTTGAAACATTGGCAATCTAGTAACCAAATGTAATAAAGGAAGAATTGTGAATCAACAATTCTGCAGTAGTAATGATTGTCTATAATTAAGACATAGTACAGTGAAGGAGTTGTTTACTGAGAAGATAAAAAGTTAACCGAAATTTTTTTCACTGCGAAATATAAGATTTTGCCGATCTGTCACTATATTCATGGAAAAGGCCATTTCAGTCGCATAACAGACATCTTCGAGGCTGGGAACAGGCTTTCAACCTCTGTTGACGACAGAAACGAGACCTGAAGATGGCAGTCACGCGGCTGAAAGGGCTTGTCCCATTAACAAAAATTTCAGTCTGGGTTTATACTGTATACAGAATGTAAAATAAACCAGGTATCGTACATTTATTTTCTCCGCAACACTCGGATGCAAAGAACGTTGGGTTTAGTCGGATGGATAACCAACATTCGAATTTTGAAGAAAAAGTCATGTTTATGCCAAAACGACATTCACACCCTTTGATTGTTTTCACCTAAATATTGGTTCACTTTTTCCTACAATCGGAGAAATTTCAATAACTTATAGATATGGAATATTTTTGGAACGTCACATATGAAATAGATTTTTATATTTTGTTTGGTCTACTTTTGCAAAACCGCACAATAAAACTAAATCGTTATATCCAATAACCCGCGTTCATTTTGAGATCATGAAAATCAATAACTTATCATAATCCCAAACCAGGTAAATGTACAAAAAATATCTTTAAATAAAGAATAAACAAATACTTAAATTCACATATTTTTAACGGTAACAAACATGTTTATACATGCCACATCACTCCTGACATTTATAATGATAGAGAATAAGGAATCTTAGTTACAGAAACATTTATTTCTTCCATATTTTACTTACCCTTTTAGCTTTATAGCATACCTGATACATATTTTGACATTCGAATTAATGGCAGATATTTCAACTGATGTTCTCATTCTGTATCATGTAAAATACTTCAACACTAGTGAATATGGTCGAAGAAGAGCCTTATGAGAAACACTACGCCTCTTCCGCCAAATCCTGTGTGAACAAAAGTATGTGTTAATATATACTAAATGCCTAAAAGTTGAATACTGAGAATTGAAATTAACACATTTATTATTAATCATAAACATAGTACGAGACACTAGACACATGATTAGAGGCCCATTATTTAAGTGTTGGAATAATTCTTATTATATAAAAATCTCATCAAAAATGGTATAATAAATCAGATTCAAATCATCGACTTGCTAGAGCTACGAATCGTCTTAATTTTGCTCAACGTGCAGAATAATAGCAAATTAAAAATATATTATAGGCAATAAAATATTTTCGACGACTAGCCCTAATGAAAACCATAGAGAATATGGCAAAGGGCATGAGTACAAAAGAAAATTCCTTAATTCCTCTTCAGGTTGGAACATTCAATCAGTAGCGAGAATAAATTTTTCGTCCATAATGTACGTTATTGTTGTTACAATTTAATTAAACTCTGATTAAACAATAGTGTGAGAAAATACGGTAGATATTAGTTGGTTACATCATCAACGGTTACGGAAAGTCATTAGAGTTATCGTATGAAAGTTACGAGTAAAAGCCTGTGACAGTTGATCAGAACCTTCTAGAATAAATTCAATGCCACCAACCAAAGTGCACCTGAATATTAAAAGATTCAGTAGATGTTAATAAACTTCTCAGTGGCGATTGTCATATCTCAATGCACCGAGTGAATGAGAAATTAACGGGTAAGTACATGTGAAGTACGAGTCAAGAATTTACAAGTCCAATAATCAAAGAACTCATTGGGCGTCTTATCCTAACACCGAACTTCGGCCGAGGTTCATAATACTGAATTACTTAAGGTCATGCAACACGCTGACAGAGAACTTTCGTCGTATCATTCAGCATCAGAAGCAATTACTAATTCGGTGAGATGTATCTATTTTTCATGTGTGTAGCCGTCAAGCATAAACAGCTTGTCAATCAGCTATGATATATCAGATAATTGTGTTATGAAGTTACTGACATTAATTTCGTCGCAGACCCGCGTTCATTAAGGCGCCAAGGACAATTAGTTAAGTGCGCCACGCGACTTGTTTTTAACTTTGGAACGGAAGTAGTTTTTAGTGCAAATGTGTATTGGGTAAATAATATTGAATTTTTGTGCTTTTGACTTTTCATTATATTCTTTCATTGAAAAAATGTAAATTTCAAGTGCTTAGTTCTTTTATTCCATGAAATAGGGAATCTAGACTTGTGGGAGCCCAATAAGATGGAATTTGCGCGAATCCTCGCTCCGACTAATGTTATATTGACAACGATAAGCAATAAATCAAAATAAAATATCAATAGCACGTTGCATAACAAATTGGATATACGGTGTTGACAATACAAAGTCACCAAAGTGGTAAGTAAATGGAAAGTTCCAAGTGCATAAAAAGAAAATTGCAAGAAATCGTTCTCCTTGGCAACGCCAATACTGTGGTAATGAGCGTAAGTACCTTCTGTTGATAGCTTAATTGCTATGAAGGTCAAAAGGTAATGTTGTCGTATACATCGTTGCGAGACTGGCATGTATTATGTAATAACAGTCGGGGAAATCAATATTATATTTTTTCTACTTTTTTTATAATTTGCTGAAGAGCCAGGCAAAATGATGGTTACCATGCATTGCATATACAGTCTTTTGGGTTCTATCAGTGGTATTTGGACTGTATTTTAGAAATCACATGTGGCATTTCGAATATACTCCATTTTTTAATTAGCACTTACAACGGTTTTAACAGAACCTTAGATTGTGATTAAATATTTTTAAAAGCACCATTCATCTCAAAAGCTTTAACATTAAACAAGTAATTTTTTATTTTTGCATAATTTTTCATAACCAATTATGGCGTTTCATCATATTTTAAAATCTTCTATGAAAAAGTATTTGGCACTTAGAACGTTTTCCATTTACATGCCTCAATTGTTGAAATAGTAACGAGATCTAATTTCGATCCACAAAAAGTTTGGTCACCAATAATGTAACATTTAAAATTGTTTAAATAATTTAAGAAGTTATTTAAAAAAATTACAAAAAAATATTACAAAAACGCAGTAAAAACCTATGAAAAGAAATAATTTGTGAAAGTTAATCACCCATGAAAAAGCATAGTTTAAAGATGATACTGAATAAAGACTCATAAATTGATATAAGAAATTCTCTGCCGGCAGCGTCTGATTTTTCTAAAGCGCGTGACTCCGAAGGGAGAGAGTAGATACAACAAACTACTCGTATTGTGGTCACCCGTTTCACCGAAAATGCTGACTAAGAGGATTCAGGGCAGTGGATTTAACTCACCAGCATTGTCTCGAGGAAGTTTCTTATGTAATCACGGAGATGGAGTGATATTGTGGGGGAGAGAACATTTAAAAGTGACAACGTATGAAAGGACACCATGGAAGAAATACATTATTGCGCATGAGAGAGCCAAAACGATATCTTAGAAAGATAAGTACCCGGGGAGGGGTTCGAGAAGCCAGTAGAGCGAGCGTAAAGGGTTTGGGAATTCGGTCATGAATAAGAACGCTTGTGACGTTCCGCAGGCTGCGAAATGGAACGAGTTCCTGGGTGACGCTACGTGAACTCGTTTAGGGTACACGAGTTCTTTGATGACCAATTTAATATTCATTTCGAGGAGGCCATGAGTTCGATACCTGTGAGTTACATGCTTTCATGTCTTTTTGTCGCCAATATCCTATGTCTGAAATCATGTGATAAATGTCTTTGTCCTGACACAGTGAGATACGTAAGCCCGTTAAGGTGCACCTGTTAAGGATTTATCTATTAGGTTCTCGCAAACAAGCTCCCAAAGACTTCGTTTCTTATGGTCTGGGGCAAATGAATGTTCAAAATCTTTCTCAAACTTGTTTTAACAAAAGTTTGACGTTTCATTCTGGTTTCGTTATTTACGAGGGAGAACCCAAAAGTGACGGGAATTTCTTTATAAAATGTATGTACTATATTTTTTCAATACAACTTTCATCACCTTCAATGTACTATCCATAAGTACTAATTCACTTGTCCAAACGTTTATTTTGGAGTTGGAAGCATCTTTAAATTTCGTTGTCATCGATACTTGCTTGCGCCGTCGACGTGGCGTTTTACGTCGTCGACATCGGTAAACCGCTTTCCTTTCAATAACCTTTTCACCCTAGGGAATAGGAAGAAGTCCCAGGAACCTTTTCGTTAAGGGCACAAACTGAGAACGAGATCCATGTTCGTTGTCACGATGCAGGAAACTTTGCTGCCTATCTTCGCATTTCCAAATCAGCAATCAAAATGCGCTGAATTGAGCTCCAGGACAACCAGGATAAGTCTTCAAGTTCGTCTTTTGTCTACGAGTCGATTTTCACTCACGAAATTACTGATGTTGTCGACGTCCTGAGTTCGAGCAATTGAAAGACGACCGGAATGGGGCTGATCCTCAATGGCCATTTCTCTCAAACCAAGAAAACCATTTGTATACTTGAGTTTTACCAAAAGCATGTTCTTTGTACGCTGTTTGCACCATCACAATAGTTTCCGCTGCATTCTTTTGTAGTAAAAATCACTTCACTGCACTTCATTCTCACTGCATGAGAATCAGCAATTTTTTCGTGTCACAAGTGCTCTACAGAGACGTACAAAGAATTGTCCAGAAAGTACACAGAAACCACATGCGTTGTTGTAGGGTGACGCCGCTTGGCATACTGACTCAGGAGAGGTCCTACAACAGATCCCTAGTGGCGCAACCTGGTGCTACCAGTACCCGATGAGCAGCATTACGATTCCCGTTACTTTTGGGTCCCCCTCTTACGGACCAGGTTTCTACTCCATATGAAAGAACCGTTATAACTAGAGTTTTAGTAACTTTTAATTTAGTTTTCCTTGAGATGTATCTATTTCTCCATTTTGCATTTAACTGGAAGAACTCTACATTCGCTTTTCCAATTTTAGATATAACAACTTCCAGTGTTCACCTATCTTCTTAATTCAGCCTTCATGAAAAAAATAAACTCCTAACAGCCCTTGGGCATGAGGTGGTGAAAATGGGTTTATATTTTAAAATAATATTTTGAAAGATGTTTTTAAAAATTGAAAATTACATAGTTCCATAGTTTTCAGAGTTGCATAGATATTTTTATTATGCTACCAATGCCGGTAAGTTCAAGTACACATCACAAAAAGGCACGGTATCCTTAGAGTTCGGGATGCGAAGAACAAGACGTAAAATATTGTAAAACGACTGGTATTAGCGTTGTATCAATTGTTTTCTGGGTTTCTGAGACTAACATGCCGTTTTGCAACCTTCACGGCCTTTGTATACGACCTTTCACCTTTGTATAAGATGAACGACACCCCTAAAGGCTGCGTTGAAAGGGTGTGACAACATTTTTTTACAATGACGGATATTACGATCGAGTCCATGGTGTTCGGCGTTGCTGAGATGAATTATTGAACTCCGGTTGCTGTTAAGTCTAAGTTCAGACGAAATACAAACACACAAATATTTTGACACACACATATATACGTATATATTTTATTGATCAAATCAGATTCGGAAAATATACACCAATTAGTGGCGTAACGTTTTCCGGTCTGGCCCGCCCGCAAAAAATTCGGGACTCTATTTAATAACATATTACTATAATGAAATTGCTATAAACAGTGTTTTTAATGTAGAAAAATAATTGCCTCATTGTTATAAATGGTGTCTATAATCATAATGAAACATTGTCCACATAAAATGAAATATTGAGAATTAAGATATTTCAAAATTGTATACAACGTTTTTATTAGAAGTATTTTTTATTAATACTCTTAAGAAAGATGGCTTGCACTTGACATATCAGGATAAAATAAAATCTGAGTCAATGTACTTTAATTATAAAAAAGTTTTAATGAACAAAAAGAAACACATATAATGAACAGTAAACAACAACTTTCATGTAGAGTAGATTGATTATAAAGTATAATGGACACATTGTCTCTTTATTTTGTTTTGACAAACACACTCTCTTTACTTCTTGCTTTAGTTGATGCAAATACCTTCATTATTTCGTTTAGATTCAGGTTTCTAGCTCGTTCGTTTTTAGTACTTAGTAAACTCTGGCCACTCAAGTCTCTCTTGGATCATAGTAATAATTTTTTATGAATTAAACTTAAACTTAAAAAATTCAACTTAAAAAAAGAGCGCTCGGCACTCACCACAGTTACTGATAAAGTCAAGAAGAGAATAAAATCAGTACACAATTCCGGGAAGCTAGATACTAATGAGTTTTCCAAGAAAAGAAGATCCGCTAATTGTCTAATTGATGTTTTCTTTTTAATGTCTGTTTTCAGTGCCATTCTAAAAGAATTTATATGAGAACAAAGGTCAAGACTTGGATCCTCCTCATACCCTTCTACCAGGGCATTCACTTTCTTAGACATCTCAACATCCTATAAATATTTTGGGGAAAGAATTGAGAAAGGACTACTGATTTCTGTCATCGCTTTAAACCTAGTTGTTAACTGGGAAATCACTGTGTTCAGAGTTGCATAAAAATAAGGTACTTTGAAGTGTCTTTCGCTATCTGTTAACCTGTCATCCTAACAAAGCTATTCAAAATGCTGCTGTACTTTCTTTTTCAAACTGGGCATTGACTCTCATTGCAAGATGTGTTGCAGAGTTCAATTCTACAAAAGTGTTTCTAAGATCGGTTATCTTTTTTGATACTCTCTAGCTGTGAAGCTGCGTCAAATCATAATCTAAATTTTGCAGGCATTTTGATACTACATGTGTTGCTTTAAGAATTTTTGTCTGAAATACAATTTGAAAAATGAATGAAAAATTTTCAAGTTCTTTTTCAGACCCATTGCTTCATCCCTTTCTTTGGGGTTTTCCGACATCAGAGTTATAGTTGAAAGCGCCTTCATTACATACGTATAAGAATATCTAAGGGCTTTCAAAGAGTCTGTTGTAGAAGACCATATCGTTCTGCAAAGTTTCTTCACAGATCGTGAATTTGACGAAAGAAGTTCTCACCGTTTAATACTTTGGCTGTAAAAAACATTTGCACAACTATTCCAAAAAAATTAACATTGTCAGGAATATTTGACATAGCATCACTTGTCACTAAGTTCAACCTAAGAGCAGCACAGTGTACAAACTTTGCAGTCCGTTGTTTTTCTTGATTTCTGGTTTTCAACCAGGTTTAGATTCCAGCCAAAGTCGCAGAGCCATCATACCCTTGGCCTCTGCATTTTTGACAATGATAAACCATTTGTCTCTAATTCTTTGAGAATAACTTGTTCTAGTTCCCTTGCAGACTGATCATCAATTAACTTGAAGCCTAGAAAACTTTCACTAACTGCTAATGTCATAGGCATCCCTGAAGAATGTTTGTGCAATGTTACATACCTAAACACTGGATAACTGATCCTTTTTCGTAATATCCTGAATTGTATCTAGTATCATAGATAATAACTGTGCGTCACAAATATTTTTTATTATTTCTGATTTAACTTTCTCTGCTATGATACAAAATGATTAATTCATTTTGTATCGAAGGACTGAGATACCTAAGATGTCCGGTGTCATTGCTCAATAAATCTTGTAACACAGTCATATTTAACAAGAAATTCGATCATTGCAAGAAAGTTACCGTTGTTGGGTTTTCCACTCTCCTCTCGGTGACCTCTAAATACTAAATTACAAGATGCTAATTTTTTTTTATTTTTTTTGTGGGGCTTTAGGGCTCGTCAACAGCGAGGTCATTAGAGCCCTTAAAACTTCTACAGGTAGGGAAAATGCAGTTACGCACTAGGGAGAGCCAACATGACTCTCCCCGCGTGTGGGACTCGCCGAAAGACTCAGCCATACCCACTAAAAACCCTCCTGCATTACAACTCAAAACTCAAATTCCAACATATCGCAACACTTTCCTACAAACATTTTTTTTTTTTTAAGAAGAGGAGGAAAGAGGAAAATGAAAGATACCCTAGCCCTAATAGCGTCGGGATCGAAAAGAACAAGAGGTGACCAAGGGAGGTCAGAAAAGAGAAAGGAAGGAGCATAGCACAAGTAAGTGGAACAAGATGCTAAAGTTAGAGTTACGTTGACAATTCTGTGTAATACTTTGTACTACGAAATTTCTTCTTTCTGTATTGCGCTTTCCAAATTACTATCAATTGTTTTGTGCCTTTGCCATAAATCTAAAGTGACGCAAACCTGGACATGTACACTACTTGATTCATGTACATTAACTTATTTAGCCAGGCCCTTCCAGTCCCTGAAGCCATTAACCCAATTGCTGTGATAAAACGGTGAACTCTTATCTGTAAACAGCCAGCACGACTGACAGTAAACATAATCACCTTGAGCAGAATAGTACAACCATTCTCTTGGTATAATCATGCAGGTTTAAGTAACTTTGTCATAATAAGTTTTTGAAAAGCACCTGTTTTCTTGTTTAGCATTCTTGGGGAAAGGTCCTTTCGGTTTACATGGACCATGATTAACAATAAACTGTTCAATTTCGTCTGTAACGTTTTCAGAGAAATGGTCTCAATCTGAAGGGTACTTATTACTTATATAGAAAGTACAGATCTGAATACCTTTGTCAGAATCAGTCTCGTTTCCCTGAGTTATTCCCTCTAAAGAACCTAACATAACCTCTTCAGGCGGGCTCATGACATTTTCATGAAATTTTAACATTCCATTCTAGTGTGACAGAAATCATATTTGAAGAGCAAGACATAGGCTGAAAGTCTTCCTTAATTCCTGAATCTGAATTATTAGTAGAACTATCAAGATTTCTACTAACTTCGCTATCAATTTTACCAGAACTACTATTACCTCTGTTTAAAGTTGAAGGCCTATTAGGTGGGAATAACGTGTCTATTTTCGTAAGTTTAGCGATTTTCGTTTCTTGCTCTTTCTTCTTTTCTGTGCCCCACTCTGATACGGATTCATTATTAAATCAAAAACAAGCACAATCTCAACAGAACACAAGCACCCAAGATGCCCAGTACAATCACAGCAGGTAAATAGTAAACAACAACAAAGGTTAGATGTGCAGCCGCAACTCCTGTCAGTTATTTGCAATTACGGCCGTTGTCATCCCAATGAGCGCTAGTCGTCAGCGCCAGTAATTGATCAGTGACTAATTGCCATAAGTTAATAAAACAAACAATTGATACAATCGAGAATCTAATTTTAAAACTGTACTGATTACGATAGAGTACCGATCACGCATTTAGGTGCAAAGGCGAAAAATTATTTTGGTATTTTTCCCCGATAGTTAACAACAGAAATGCTATAAGCCTACCAACCCTTCGAGCCCCCACCCAAAACACCCAGGCTCCCCCGCGGCGTGGGGTCTGCGGGGGTGTACGTTATGCCACTGACAAATTATGAATTATATCTGCGGCGCGCGCGCAGTTTCATGATGCATAGCAAAATGGGAGTGCGTCGTAGTAATTGAATATAGGACGTCGCAACTTGGTTGCAGAAGTCATTCTTAAGCACAAGGAATTATTTAACCACGCGAGAAAATAATATAGGATTGGGATTGGCAGTATGCAGGTGGTAGTGACCGATAGCGGAAGGGAAGGGGGTGAGAGAGAAATCGCACGGACGGGAGAACTTCGATTCCTTCCTATGATGAGAACAGCGGACAAGACTCGACGCCTTCTGAGCAGAGTAGACAACGCGACTAGACGAGCTTTTTCTTGAGGGCCAAGTGTTGAGCGAGATTGCGCGTTTTTATTTGTGAATAGAACAGCTAAGACGATAACACGCGGTATACGCTCTTGCGAACGATGTAACGAAGTCAAAAATAACATTACGCGTTCTTTCCGTAGAATGAAAATATGAGTGCGGTAATTCTCGGAATTTTTCTTGGCGTTAATAAAACGAAGGTACTAGCGTTCACATTTTGTGCGAACCTAAGTTGCGAGAATTCGTGTCTTAAACAATACGAAGGGACATAACTATGAGCGGTAGTATAATTCCATTTGCTCGAAATTAAATGAGGAATTACAATGGTGTAGTACGACTGAAGAGGGTCGAGTTATGAACTCAATTAAAGAGATTCAAGCTCAAAAATAGAGGTGATTTGTATTTTGTATTGATAATTACATTCTGAGTTAGTGTTTTTTTATAGTGATGTGCTCAGGTGAATCTTAAAATTTGTTTGAAGCAATGATTGGAGTATTATTGTGTTGTTTTGATCTAGTATTATGCAAATTCATTCCAGGGAGCGAGATCCTGGAAAATGTACTATTGCACAATAATATAAGTGGTATGAAATATCCACGACTGAGAATAATTTCATTGGGATCCTTGCACCTGGTCATATTTCAGAACGAGATACGTCGAGCTTACGGTGATCGCAATAAATGAACTCCCAAGCCAAATCAGGATGGCACGCGAAGTTCAACCCTAGAGGTCTGCTGACGTGGGAACGGCTTGGCCATTGTCCAATGGTCAACCGCAGGGCGGCAGAAGAAGCCTATCTTCTATCGCAATTTGGTGATCAATGTCAAGGTGATAACCTTAAACTGTTTGTGTCTCAAATGCTCAACTCGAGCGAAATATATTAATTTAAAAGGAAAACGGTTTTGTAACTTGTCGCTAGCCGTAATATCAGATTATCAGTCTGGTTCCGTCAAAATACTTTTGAATAAAACAGATTTATTCATGTAAATTTGTAACGCTTGTGGAAGAAAGAAGTATTTTTTATTTCATGATTTTCAGTGCTTGGTTCAATTGACTGCGTTAACCGAGTGAACAGACGCTTTGGAGAATCTAATAGATAATATTCTTATAAATGCAAATTTTGGAGGGGATCAATGAGGAGATTTGTTTCAATGTGCGAAGCGAGTTATTGAATTTCATGAATATTTCAAATCAATTAAATGATACGCGTCTAAATGAGGAATTAAAATGGTGTAGTACGACTGAAGAGGGTCGAGTTATGAACTCAATTAAAGAGATTCAAGCTCAAAAATCGAGGTGATTTGTATTTTGTATTGATAATTACATTCTGAGTTAGTGTTTTTTTATTGTGATGTGCTCAGTTGAATCTTAAAATTTGTTTGAAGCAATGATTGGAGTATTATTGTGTTGTTTTGATCTAGTATTATGCAAATTCATTCCAGGGAGCGAGATCCTGGAAAATGTACTATTGCACAATAATATAAGTGGTATGAAATATCCACGACTGAGAATAATTTCATTGGGATCCTTGCACCTGGTATCGAACGTTTAAAAAGTATTAATTTTTTTAATTTGTAGTGCACCTAATAAGTTTTTTTAATTTCTCAGGCAGGTTGTCAAGCCACGGTTATATGGTAACAACACGGCAAGATTTATTGGGATCATCCTATCGGTGTCTTATTCCATCTCTCCCGCTTTTTAGAATTTGTAAAAGATTTGGCTGACGACAAATTTTGAGTTGCGCTCGCGAGCATTATTTGCCCCATCACAAAACTAATTTTTGGTCAGTATCAGTTTGTCCCGGGCATTATATAGTTTTGTGTGTATCCCGAAAGTAGTGATGGTAAAACATTCTTTTTATTTATATGTAAGTGACTGAGTTCAAGGATTTTATTCTATAATATTAAAACAATAGTGGTGTACGTAAAAAAATTGAAACCCTCGCGCTTGTTTTGTTGAAAAGCAATTTTGGAAACAGTAGCAAGCCAAAATATTGAAGAAATCTTTTTCTACATCTGTATTACGGTGTAAAATCATTAGCAGCTAGCATTATTGATGTTTCTGACGATGGACAGTATGCAGCGGTAAGGGGAAATGCACGATTAATTTTTTATTTCATTTCTCAAACCTGAAATTTAACCCTTTGACTCCAGGATTTTTCCCAAATTAAGTTTAAAAAATGTCAAACAATATGCGTGACATGCGTTTGAAATGTGATATATGACCTTCCACTCCGGAGTTTCACATGAGTCGCTCATATTTCCGCGAAGAAAATTTCTCCATTAACCTGTAGGTTAATGCCAAATCGGTTAACATATTCATTGTGAATAGTTTGAAGAATATCAGTATGACTGAGCTAATTGCTCGGATGATGTATGAACTCATGGTTAATTAATCGTAGAAAATGTTAAAAATAGTCCCAGTGTAATATGCCCAATACCATATTGACAAAAATGAATTAAAATAATGAAACGTTTCGCATTACGATGCTAGCCATGGCCTAGTGCAGTTTCTGAGCTTAGGGATTTAATTTAAGGTGTTAACGATTTGTCTCCTTGAAGACCAAATATTTATTTTCCATTCTTTTAAGAACTCATGACTTTTCCATTTACGCACTAAAAAGCACACAATTGGAAGTTATATATTCTCTGGATCCGTAATATATGTATTGTATAATACTATAAAAGTACTAGAGCAATCTTATTCCAAAATGAGATCCCGCTAGAGAGCTTTTACACCTGAAAATTATGTTAATTTCATCAAAATTAAGAAGACGGTAGCACCTTTGTTTCTTATAACTATTACGCCATCAACACCTACTGCATACGTGCCGAGTATTAATTAAAAATAGTAAAAAACTTTTAGATTTCCAATTTGTCTTGCTGTTTGATCACATGGTAAGATATTTTATTCAAAATCAACATTGTCAGTAAAGTACTACAGAGAAATGCTGTAAACATAGAAATCGCTTTGAAACTAATTCTAAGTTTAAGAAGATTCTAAAAAATTTGAGGTAGGAGGAAGTGTATTTACAGATGTGTATTTACAGATTTCAATAATGTATTTACAGATGCAAAGAGGGTGGCGGAAATAACTGGGAGTTAGTCCAGATTTTGCAGAAGTTCGGGTGAAACCAAGGTAAATAAATAGCAACTTTCCTATGTTAGTGAATATGAGGACAATAATCATTGATCATAAACTATTTTTATGAAGTCTCGAATGTGGAAGTCATTTCCTTAACGAAGAAGTACTTTATAAAATAGCTTGATGTGAAAATGATGACATTAAACAAAAGTGTACAATATTCAGTCGGTGGTAATAAATGTGACATCAATGAGGACGAGGAAATTCTTATTTTGGCCCCCGTGTTGACTAAAGATAGCCGACTAGATCAACATTACCTTACATTATCCTTTACCTAATACATTTGTAGCGGCGAGGAAATTACTGACGTTGCCTATATTAGTAACCAGTAACCAGATGAGCTTTTCAAAACTTTAAATTATTTAAAACAACCTTTGGTCAACCACTTCACAGGAGCGTCTTAGTGGATTGGCGGCGTTGACCACTGAAAATGACGTGCTAAACACTATAGACACCGATTTAATTTAAAAAGACTTTGCTCAGTTGAAAGCAAAAAAAAATTTCCTAACATTTTCCCGTTTATTATTATTTTTCTTTTTATTAATAATGCCTTATTTGATTTAACCAAGTACTTCTGTGTAAAACCATAGTATCTACTGCATCCTTCTGGATTCTGGGCAGTGTCATTAAAACTAGTGAAACAAATTGTGTAAAAGCCCATACTTCTACCAGTCTTCTTTTACTAATAACTATTTGTTCATTTTGAGTTGTTGTTAGGGGAAAGGTAGAAGTTAAGGAAGGGCGTCAAAAATCTCGCATCTGCCAAATAAATTCCTTGAACAGGCCCTGATAGGAACACAAAATCATCAAGAAACTCGTGTCCGGAAAATGTGTCCCGAAGGAGAAATGTCTCAAAGACGGAGTAAGAACACAGGACGAAAAGGTGTATAATGCGCTTTATATGTCGAATTGGAGAAGTGATATAGGTCTTCAAAGTTCAACAACAAAAAATTAATTATTAAATATTAACTGGTTTGTCCGGAACAAACCGCGTCTCGGTAGACATACCTACCGACCATCTTGCTGTGGCCTTTTTCATAGTAGTACAGACCTAAGTCGCTGTCGTACTCTGCGTGCGAATGCGAAATGTAAGTTCAGTCCAATTTCGACAAAACTCTTTATTCGTATTCAAGCATGAATTATTTAAACTTTTCGGATCATTCTTTAAATCCTTGATGTATGCGACTCTTCTTCCGCCGCATTACATCTTTGTAATTTGTTAATGAACTTTATCATAAGCTTAATTCCCCCTAATCGCTTTACACACCTCTGTCTCTTACTTTGTCTTTGTGTTATACCACCTTCGGGAGACATTGTTGAATTTTTCCCCACTGATAGACCACTTTCCAAGGATCATTTTCACAAAAGTCTGTAAGTATCCCCCAGGAGTTTACCCCCCCCCCCTCAAAGGTGCAAAATGTGAACATTTACGGAAAACTCATTATCTCTGTTACTAATGATCGGATTGTTATATAGGCTACAATATTTGTTATATTCATTTTTCCCATAGAACTAAGTTTTCCAGATATTATTCAAATTAAAAGGAAAAAATCTTCCTTTCACTGCTCTCCCCGGTATTAGTATCTGACAAAAATACGTAACATTTAATAAAATCATGAGCTAATACTTTTATATGGAGATTTTTTTCATAAAATTTGATATAAAAAACTTATTTCACAAAATACACACACACACACACATATATATATATATATATATATATATATATATATATATATATATATATATATATATATATANCCGAGTTTAAATTAAGCGATAAATAAAGAAGAATGACGAGCAATTAAAATTCAGCGACGCGCGGGCGAGACAGCAGTTCGAGGTAATGCCCGAGGAAATACAATAACATTTGAAAAAGGGTCGGTTCTGTGCCAAGCCAGCGTGGGTGCGACCCCAAGTTTACGACATGCAGCTGCGCGAGTATTTTTTGGAAAAGGTTTTAGAAATTCGGAAGAAGGATCTGACCATATAAAATTGTGAAGATACAAAACGGCTAAGTGGTATTCAAAATTAAAATTAATAGGTGATGACAAGTTGAAGAAGGGATGGGTCAAGAACTGTTTTGGAAAGGAAAAGGATTCGGGGGCGAGCCTGGGTGCTTGCTGCAAAGGGAAAGTGTCTGGGACGGAGTTGTGGGCAGATATGGGTATTTTTTGTTAATTGTAGAAAAGGACGCAACCGAAAGAAAGCTGTTCATTGTGCGGTAAAGACGACCCAGGGCGAGGGGGCGCGGAGCAGGAGAGTCGTGGGATGGGGACGCCGAGGAGGCGCATGCTGGTCTGACCCATGACGACGAATGATCTGTGGCAGGGTCGTGGGGTGAGGGAACGAACTAAGTTTCGGGACTCGTAGTGGAAAGAGATAATAGAGAAATTTAACAGACACGTCAAAATATAGTGGCATTGTCAGAACGCCGAGGTCGAGGTCCCATTATCTAAATTAAGCATTGATGTGAGGAGAGATTAGGGTGACATAATGGAAAGTGCCGGAGAATAAACAGACGGAAAGATGCACGAGAAAAAGGGTTAATACTAACAAATACGGCCATTGGCCTAAGAAGGACATACGTCATCACAGGAAGAGCCAATCAGGGATACTCCACGTGGAGTAAAAATTGATAAGCCATTGGCTGATGAGAACGTGTGCGTCACGGTATGAGGAGTTAGTTTGTAGTATGAGAAGTTTTGGAGACGCTAGATGTGAGAGAAGATACAAAATTAACGGTTAAAGAGGAATTCGGATCAAACCATCATCGTTTTTTCGATCGTCAGTATTAGTATTAGCTTGAGTTGTCAGTATTCATTACTTTCAGATAATGTCCGGTCTGATCTTTGAGATGGAACAATTAGACTTGTTCGTCTCGTTTGGGGGCAGGTCTGATTAAGTTCAACAATCATCTGCTCATTTATTTGTTTTCGCTAGTACGAGCGACCAGTTCTCCGAAGTTCGGTAAAAGATCGCGACATCGTCAATGATCTTAGCGCCAATTAACTATCTTAAAAAAGACAATTGGCGAGTGACGAACATTGTTCTGAGAAAAGAATGACAACAAACAGTTTCTCAGACATTTCATAATCGGCAATTCTCGTCAAGATGAGCTGAACGCCGAGGCGTCAATGACACTTCAGCAACCTGTGTGGGGGCGCACCGCAGCGGCGACCTGGACAGTCGTCATGAAAGGAGCTCAGATACGCATCAATGGCGGAGCGTAAGAATGCGACGTTCTGTAGCGGGAAGCCAAGCCAATTGTGAACTAAGGTAAATAGCATGACTTGCTGCTCGCAGCACTCTGCGAACATTTGTGATTAATAAGTCTGTGAACCAAATTTAAAAAGTGTGTAATTGCCAAAGACTTTTGGGACATGTCATTGTTATTAAATGAAGTTCAAAGTTCTGAATCCCATTCAGACGGGTTTACTCTGTCTAAAGGATCGAGTAATTCAATAATTAATAATCTGATTTGTAATGAGATAATTTTGTGTTTAAAAAGCAGTGAGAAAAAGGTTATGATTGTGTAATGTAATGTGTAAGAATATGGTTGTGCATTTTGAGGGCATCATTAAAATAGAATGGTTATGAAAAATGTTAAATGGGTAGTATTTCTTTTGGTACTGGGATAAGTGAAAAATGTATTTTTGCGAATAAAATGATTACGTCAATTTTGCAAATTTGTTGCGTTTCCTTTATTAAGGACGAGTGTATATTTCACGACTAGTAAAGTGAGCCGAACCCCGAGTTTCCTTTTTGTTTTCACTTGTGGGGCAAAGTAAGCGGAGCTGCGGAAACCAGCTGAGTGAGGTAAGTGGTAATTAATAACTGCCAATTGAACCCCATTTAAATAATGTTATAATTGGTTTGCTCAACGTGGCGTTAAGATTACTCAGACCATTTAGCTTACCAGAGCACCCTTCATTTCTAAATTATTAATTAATGATGTTTGAGGATTTTTGTAATTTATAATTCATTAGAACCATTTAGTTATGACATTTTGCATGTGATTAAATCCAATAATTATTTATTACAATATGATTTCGTTTGACATGTGAGAAAAAAATACTAACCCGAACCCCATTCAATACTATCCTGAATACACTCGTGTATTGCAGGTTGCAGAGTAGTCTTTCGTGAGACAACATAACGTTATCCAATACAATGTGAATGAATTATGCATCGTCTACATCCAGGTGAAAATTACGACGGACCGAGACTCGAACCCGGAACCTCCTGTCTTGGCCGCAGGTGCCCCAACTCCCAGAACCCATACACAACATCCACCTGGTGTGTTCTGGTGAAGCTGTGTCACACCCCTTGCAGAAGATAAGTAACCACAAGCGGCCTCCATGCTGGAACACTTATACCTGGTTTCCACGAATCTGTGTGTCGGATGCGATTTTTATTATACAAGTTCCGAGGACCTACTCGGGGATAAAATTTTGCATCATCTACGGTCTGTTGAAAATTGCAAACTCGACTCGAACCCAGGACGTTCTACTTTGGTCGCAAGGGCTCTAATGACCTTGAGACCAAAAGGCCCACACACACAAAAAAAACAACTTTGGTCGCAGGTGTGTTGTCACTGCACCACCCACCTCGACTCCCATAGCCCATATTGAGAATGAAATAGATGCTATATACGAAATTTATAAAAACTTTCACATAATATTTTTCATTAGGCAATTAAAGTATTTATAGAAAGTAAATCACTTTCATACAATATAATAATGCTAGAAATTTTCACACTACAATACATTCAAATCACAAACATTAATCTCATTTCCTTAATACAATATATCAATAACTATTGATAAGTTCAACTTTCTTACCTAAACAAATATGAGAAAAATAAAAGTTAAAGAAGCACACCTACAGTTTCCTCAGAATGTATTTCAGAATAAATAGAGCTAGTATAAAGCAACAAAATTGCTATATAAAAATCAGTTGGTTTAATGCTGTGTATTTTGTATAGTATGTAAATTTAATATAAAAATTTATTGTAATGTTGATAATGAGAATAATTTGGATTTCTCATTCCAGATCTTTTTTCCCATTCCCAGAAAGTGCTCCTAGAATTGGCAATTATGCAGTAACAACATTTTTGGGCTTTGTCAACTAGTATCTACCATAAATGTACTTTGAGAAAGAGACCTGTTAGTTGAAGTATAACTAGGTGAAGTATAAACAAAGTCATCTGAATGAAGAAAATAGGCATTAATGTTGTATAGTTTCAGTCTACCCTTGTTCACCTCTATATCCGGTTTTATTAGAGCAGGTTTAAAATTTAATTAACTTTTAATATCTTATTTATTATCATCTCACTTTACAAATGAAGAAAAGTTTTAAATGCATTAATTTGTGTATGATCTATAATGCAAAAAAATGTATATTAGGTACATTCCAATATGATTACATACTGTTCTTTTGAATAAATATTACAATTAGTAATCAAAGTTTATTGCTATGTCATTTGCATGTACTATGTCATTGAAGAATTTTGTTCAATTTGCAGGGAGATTGTAAACCCAATGGTCATCTATATTGTACATCTGTGTTATGATTCATCACCTGTGTTTTTTTAATACTCATGTTCTGTTAATATTTTTGTTACTCACTTACTTTTCATACAGAACAAATAAGTTTTCTCTCTACTATATATTCTTGTATGATTTATTTCCCATATCATCCAGGTTACTCAGTTATTCTATCATTTGGATCACAGTCAGCCCCAAATAAATGCTGTTCTTCAGTATCTACAACATAACTCACTTGTATGTAGATACATAATACTTCTGAATAAATGGTCAGTGGACAGTGAGTTGACAATTTTACCTCAGTGAAATGAATTAAAGTAAATCCTAGGAAAGTAAGCATAACAATCCTTATATTGAATAGCATGCATTGTAAAAACTATAACCCAATATAGCGATCAGATGATCTCATGGTTTGGTATGAGAAAAAACATATCTGAATTAACAACTCAAAAATAGTTACATACTTCAAGAGGTCATATTTTGTAGCTATGAGGGCTGAATGTGGCCTGCAAGATATTTGATGTCTGTCTAGTGAGATTAGTTTAAAAAGATGTGATAACAATCGATTCATAATATGTAATTATTACATCAATTTTATAAGTAAATATATTTTTCTACAATCTCAACAATTATAATGTCATCTCTCATAGTTGATCCTTAGAAATATATCTCTAGGACAGTTTTTCAAATTATCTTATATTGAGTCTTCCATGTTTCTCTCAGACCTTATTTAAGATCACCTTTATATACTAGCAAGATACAATGGAATACAATAAGTATATCACATTAAAAGTAATGAGAAAACTAAGAAAAGCAAAAATATTAAATAGAAAAAAGTAAACCAACCTTTACCTCACTAGCCCTTCATTGTACACAAATATTCTTAACGGATCGCATGATGTTATCAGGGCATAAATTCTCAAGTCAAATTTAAATCCATCCACAAGTAAAGGCTGAAAGAAAAATTTGAAATTAAAAACTAAGAGAAAATTTGAAAAATAGTGATACATTGTGCTAAATACATGAGTGGATTCAACGCACATACTGAATAGTAAAGTCATTGAATGCTTCATGTTAATTATCACTTATATGATATATGGTCACTTATATGATAATATTTTTCAGGCATGATTAAAAATAAAAATAGTAAAAACAGTTTCAAGCAAATTGTCCAGTATTGCTGGAAACAGCTCAATATTTTAGAAAGTAAGTAAATTTAAACCCAGTCTTGTCATCCCAGGCCATGGTCATGTAAGCATTTGAGGGTGGAATCACAGGGGTTGTAGATTGACAATGAATGTGTTGATATACTGTATATATTATAATAAGCAGTTAAACTACTTTTGTTGTAATTTTAGGTGGGGGCAGAGGTCATAATTTTGTTTTGGGGAGTAGAAACGATAAATCACGTTTTGAGCTGGATATACCCTTACCAGTAGTCAGTCAACATTTCCCACTTAGTATGTTTTGCAAATGTGTATTCCCATTTATGGTAGGGTATTATCTTTAGGTGTCATTCAAAACAAGGCATCCAAACTTTCAGAAAACAAAACAAAACAAAAAATTCAGATAATAAGAAAATCTAACATCGCAGGTTCATGTAAATCTATGTTTAGGAAATTGAAACTTGTGTGCTTTATTATACTTGGTATATTTTATAATGCCCCTGTTAGAGTACTTTAAATTTTAATTGACTAAAATACAAAGTCACTCTAATATATGCTTATTATTTTATTTATTGTTATTTATGATAAAATTAACTCCACAGTTGAGTAAATTATCTCTGCTGTCCCATCTTGGTTCAGGTTTTTGTCTGGTTTTCCTTTGGTCTCTTTGTTCTGTATTGATGGCATGGTCTCTTGTTTGCTTTTGGATTAGTTTTTTGTCTTCCATATGGTCATAAAGTTTTAACTATTTTTGGTCAACAAATTGAAATTGAAATACAGTGTCAAAGATTGTAGGGAAGGTTTTAAAATGCACAAAAATTGATGATGCAATATGTAAATGACATCTAAAGAAAAAAGTAAGACAGATCAAGCAAAACATGGGGAATTTCATAAGTGTATACCCTTCTTCACTTGTTACCTGAATAATAACAATATATGGTCAACTAAAATAATCAGTACACATACCTTTGATATATATATCTGGCATATCATTCTGTCATATGGTTTTATATCTTTTAAATTCTTAGTTAGGAAAATGCCCCTTCCTTGGCATCCTGTTTCTGGTTTACAGATATAAGTTCTATTTCTTCTGATACGAGAATATGATATTGCTTCTCCAAAACTAAATAACAAGCAAACATTATAAAAAAGAGAAGGTACTACAAAAAATAAAGCCAATTGAAATAATAAACCTATTACTTACTCAGCTGGAAGGCACCATGTTTTGGGGAAAAAATTGTAGTCTTTAGGAAAGAGCTTCAGCATACGATTTAAATTCCTAGCCAATAAATCTTTTCGGCATATTTCTGACATGCCAGGAAAGTGGTTAATTTTCTGTTAAAAACATAAAAATAAAATTTCAGTTCAATTATAACTATTTTAGTAAAGAAAAAAAAATGGTATAACTAAAAATGGTAAAATTGTAAACATTTTTTTTTTCATTGGAACAATTTAAAAAGATTATCAACCCATATATACATAGCTATTGTTTTTTCTTGCTGAGTGAATTGGTACATTGAAACCATTCCTTGGAAATAACTAATTTTACTGTATATCTTCTGTCAATTTAAATATTACAGATACCTGAGTTTGTACACAAATAGAAAGTGACCCAGAAAACCTAGTGAATATACCAAAATATAGCTGGTCTTACTATTTGTTGTGTAATAAAAAGCAAAGATTTGTATTCTGTCCAGCTGATAGATTATTACAGGTCACAAAAGTATTATTTTTTACATTTTTTAAATATAAATCATATTGAAGATTTATAATAAAAGATTTATCACTTTGATTCAAACAAAATTTTTACACCTTGACATAAACGTATCATAAATAAATAATTCAAATTAAAAACAATAAAATCTCAGTACAATTTTTTATTCATCTGTAAGGCAGCAAACTTTGTTAGCATTTATAATACGGATGAGTCAGTTCCAACTTCTTTGGTTCCGGTACTGGTTTCTATACTATAATTACCATTCTCAATTCTATGTTCCAGCTCCAAACAAAGAATAACTTAAATAACCAGCCATGTTCAATTTTCTAGTGCATAAGCTATGTTTTAGTATGTTTAATCCTCTGTAACTTAGAACTTGGGTCTTCTGAGTTACTTCCTTACAAACTCGTGGTATCTACAATTCTTACAGCATTAGAAGTATACATGATTTTCTGCCAAAACAAATTTTTCTTTAAAATTCAAACACATTCTTTAAATTTCCCATGGCTTATACAGTACAGCAGTATCTGCCACTTTGCTACCATGAAAGAATGGATTTTTGAATAACTATCCCTTCTAAATTACCAATGATGTATACAAGAAAAATCAAAACCAAATTTCAAAAGCATCATTGGGTAGTGCTCTGTGACCCAACTTGGAGCACATGTGTGACATATTTAGAAGCTCATCACTCATGGTAAGATCAAAAACCGCTTAAAACTAAATAAAGAAAAATCTAATTTGACTTTTGAAAAATCACTTCATAGTGTTCTTAGGTCCACTCAAGGATGCTTGTACCAAATTTTGAAGCTCAAAATCTTTTAGCTGAATGGCTCATTGCTGCACAACTGACAAAAAGCTTAAATATATTTTTAAATTACTTTGAATTTCTAGAGAAATGTTCAGAGGTCCACTGGGGCCAATCCTTGAGAACATGTGAGGACAATTTTAAAGTGCTAGTCCAAAAGTTTTAGTGTTAGGGGAGAAAATAAAATGTTCAAAGCTAAATAAAAAAAAATATTGAAATTGAATATTTAAAAAAATCTTTGTTTCCCAGGAAACATGTGTGTTGACTTTCAAAGCTCTAGCCATCTCATATTCTTTCTGTGCACCACAACTTTTTCTAAATCTAAATTTTGTTTGAATTTAAAAAAATCTAAATCAAATTTCAAAAAATTTGCACTGGACCCATTCTGAAGGATGTGTGCTGAATTTCAAAGCTGATGACCTATCCATCTTTATGCTAAAAAGGAGAGAATATTTTGTTTTCCCTCACCAACAAAAAATGTACCCAATGACTATTTTGGATCTTAGGCACCAAGATAGGCAACATATCACTAATAAAAATTAAGAACTTGGTTCAAAACGTAATGCAGAAGTAAAGAATATTTTTTAAATATTTTAATGAGATAATCAATGTTCAAGCTAATTGTTATATATTTCAAGGGTATATTACCTTAAGATAGATTACTTAAATATTCTGATATGAAAATTCTAACACTAATGCAAAATAATACATTACTGGTTTTAATTAAAATATTTTTAATCAAATACAAATGTTCTTGGAGAGAAATTCACATGAAAAATTATCCATCACCAGAATACTTCCTTATGGTAAATTTCTTTCTCCTCCCTTGTAATATGATGAACACCCTCCTAAACATTAAATTTAGATTTATAAGAAGCTTGTTCCATAATGTGGGAAATGAAACAATCATCAAATCACAGGTGTGGATTTACATGCTGCTCACTGACTGGGTTTAATTATTATAACAGATGTAGTTAATAACATAATATTTTTGATATTTTTGGATCTTGAAGGATACTAGAAGATACATTTACACTATACTCCTATATAACATTTTTTTTAAATGCTGCATAAACTAGGTTCAGGGCAACATAGCTTTCATGTGCTAAATTAACTATGTCTTGGAAATTAAAAGATAAATATCAAAAGAGGATTTTGATCTGCATAATAATCTATATTTAATATGCATTAAAATACATGAATAAAAGAATAATTATGATTTTAAAAATCAGCACATTTGTATGTACCTGAAATCTCTTCATCTCCTTGGCTCTTTCCACTGATACAGAGAGGTCTGTCCAATATAAATTCCATGGTTCATCTTCACCTACTTCCTTCATCCCGAATCGAGCAGCAATTTGACGAACAACATCGTATTTACAGTTTACTGTACAGATCAATATCCTAAAAGCAATTAAGACATATTATTCAAAATAAATACCAAGAAACAAGACAATTCTTTTGAAATGAAATTAATCAAAACCTATAGAGAGAAGTAATTTTACATATGAATATTTTTAAAACAAAAAACTTGTTTTAACCATTTTAAAACACTTACTAAACACAAACATATTCTTTAGGTTACTTTTACAAGTGCTGACATTGTATTTGGTTCAAAATACCCAACATTTACCTGAAAAAAAGTTTTTAAAATGTTTTATTTTGTTCAAAACAAATTATATGCAAACTCAATCCTAAGAGAAAACTGAAACTGTATGTATGTAGAAATTGTTTGTCTTTAATTCATATTTTGATGTATGTAAATTTTGAGTAATTGGTTACCACTAAATCTTAACAAAAAACTCCTGTACCCTACTTAAATATTTTGACTGTAGGTATATCTTTTAATGGCATTAATATAGTGCCTGTTCTCTATTGCTTATTACTCACTAAATTAGTGACTCAATTTATGTTTCCTAAATGAATAAAAATTAATTTGGTCTTCACTGCAATAGTCTGTTTAATATTTTGCCTAATTTAAAAAATTAAAAGTGCAAAATATGTTATATCCATTGTTTTCTTCAAAATAAATTATATCCAATAAAAATTGCTCTTAGTTTAGTGCAAAATACAGTATATCGATACAATTTTTTTTTCAAGACAAACAAAATAAAACTAGTAATAATTCAATTTCCTTACTTACTACGAGAAAATAAACTCATCAAATAAGAGAAATTGATTTCAAATTCCCTTTTCTCATGCGACCTTGCAATGTTTTCTTATACTTCTGAAAAATTGCTTATATGGATATAAAACACTTCATACATGAACAGAACCAGAGTATAACTATAAAGTTCTTACAATAAAACAGAAAAACAATAATTGGATGTATTACACATAAAATTATGTCCTTGTATTCTGAAGGGAAAATTTTTGCTCATCACTGTTTTTTTTATTCTCAAAGGTAGGATATTATTACAAGATTACTACACCTTTCTCTCTTCATAAATAAGAATTTTTTATCCTGCACACATTTCAACAATGTATATAAAGTGCTTTACCATACTAATGTACGAAAAAAAATTATAATTTGGTAAAAAACTAACATCATTTGATGCATTTAGCAAAAGCAAATTCAGAAACCCACAGAAGAACAAATCAACTAGGATTTAATTTCTTGAGTTTTCACTACTCTTCTAGCACAGAATTATTATAAAAAGCAATCAATAATTATTAGAGATACATTATCAACCATTATAACATATTAATTTCTCAATTACAATCATATCTGAGAACTGTTGTACTGAACAAATTAAGAAGTTTTTGTTTTACCGACAAGTATTCTTTATTTTCTTACATTAATCACATACAAAATGATATGTTAACAATATAAGAAAGGTTTCTCCCAAAAGAGTGCACTTCAATGGACCCGAACTCTTTTGAATGTGAAATTTTGAAATCAAGAAATAAATGGAGAGATGACTATTGCTTTGAGATCCTCAATATGATTAAGAGGAACTATCATACAAATTCCCTGACCTTAAGCTGTTGGTGTCAATTTTTAAGGATTCAGTAAAATTAAAATATTTTAGGGCTAATACAATTGTTGATTTCCTGATGAACTTGGGTACGAATTGACGTTTAAGCCAAATTAAGACCCATTTTATATTAACGTATGCAATACAGATACACGTTCATCCGTAGCTTACCTCTGCGATTCATGAAAGTAATTCGGGGATTTTCTCGCAAGTCCGTGGCGCCGTAATTTTGAGACACGGTGCAGTGCATATCGATGAAACGCATTTCATTCGAACCGATGAACCCCTATTTCTTACTTTAAACTTTCCTGTTTCATAATTATTTTAAGTTGACATCAATACCAAGATTTTCCAGCGGACAATAATTTTTTTTTTCTATTTGGCAATTTCCGAGTAGTGTACATGTTTTGCACGTACAAAACCCGAATTCGGCCATTGGACGAAAAAAAAAACGTTTAGGTCGTTTTCAAAATGTCCTGGCAAATATATCTTCCAAAACTAGTTCTATCATCCAATACTAGTCCTGGCAAAATATATCTTCCAAAACTAGTTCTATCATCGGAACAAGAATGAACCTTTTTTATACGCGAAGCAAAAGCACCAACTAAAATATTTAATATTGTTAAAATTATATTATTTGACTGCAAAACTGTAGTTTCTTGCTTTTGGGCTCATTTTATAATTGGTAGACATGTGTTCATTTCAAGTATATTTTTTCATGGATTTGTTCGAGCTTCTTTTGATTCGATGCATCGAGGTTGAATATTACGCTCCCACACATAGGGCATTGGAGACTCTCCTCTTTCCTATATTTCTTATATAAGATCATGAAAACTAAAAGGGTTACAGACTTGTTTTTTTTCTCCATTCGAAGCAAAATCGTTCAACTTAAAATATAGTCTAAGTTATGGTTATATATTGTTAAATAATTTGCGTATTGACAAATTTAGGTTAATATTAAAGAACTATCGTATTAAGTTTAGATCACATTAAGTTGTCGAGATATGCAACTCGTTAAATGTATCTGTACAACCAATATCATCTTAATTATTCAGGAACTTAGAAAAGTTTAAGAAATAGAACATTAATTGTGAATGCTGCCGACACCAACTTGAGTACTTCTAATTTCTTCTAAATGATTCATAATCCAATTTTTATCACACACAAGTTGTATATACATTTCGAATAAACTTAGCAGGTTTGTCAATTACACACTTATTCAGTTATTGATAAATTGATCTTATATTTACCTTCTTCGCCTCTTCCGCTTTTTTCTTCTAGGTGTTTGGGCAGATGTTATTTTAGTACTACTCACTCTTATGTCTGGAAAAATGTTATATCATGAATAATGTCATCAAGAGAGTAGAATTTACTCTTTTGTTTACACTTCGATTTGAAAATTATTTCATTAGCTTGACTAAACATTCAATATTATCTCCATTCCTCCCACCAAAAAATCATTGGTGTACATTGTCATACCAATATTGAATAAATCTTTTCAATATTTCAAATTAAACTTTTTAAAGCTATCATGAAGGTTCTACTGAGGAACAAATTCATAAATCCAATCATTTAAATTTTGGATCACTGATCCATAAATAACTAGTTAGGTCAAAATATCGTTTTTGAGTGGCAAATTGACCTCTAATTCATTTGAAAAAATTAATACAGCATACAAAATGTATGATCAAATATTAAAAAAAAAAAAAATCTTTGAAAATCTCCTGTTAAGTGTATTGTCCAGAAATTTCTTCTTTCAGATATTTTGAAAATGTGAGTGAGCGTTTAATATTTTAGTGAAACAATGAAAATTTGGTAGTAAACAATAAAACTTCCCTGGTTCGATAGTTTGACGAAACAAGTATGTACCAACGTTCAGGCTCTGTAATTGAGAGTCAAGTTTGAGAAGTGTAGCACCTTCCTGGAGACAACAGAACTGAGAAGAACGTGAGCGCGGGGTTCCGGTTACGAACACATTGAATTCACCAGCAGTTAGACTTCGCGTCGTTCTGTCCTGGGAAACCATTGTCAAGCACAATCACAAATGATCGTTTTCCTCACAAATGGATCATTTATTCCTCTAGAAAAATATTGTGCCCAATCAAAACCAGCCCAAAGGAAAACTAAATAACGCCAATAATAAGAAATATGTTCTCCAAACAAGAGGGAAAAACTTTTCCTTCAGCTTTTTCCTAAAACAAAATAATCATACAGCGGCGCAGAGAATGATCAGCTCGACAGCGCAACTATGCGATAATCTATTGTTTTTAATGCTGTTTATAAACCCGATCATTTGTTTTTCTGTGTTCGAATAGAATTGAAATTATTTACTCTTTTTATCAGGTGATAATTAAGTACGAAAAGCAGTTTTTTATTGTAATCCTAATAAATTTACAAACCAATTTTAATTACTATCTAATATTAAATAACAATCAAACTCCCATGTAGTTCGATTACGTATTCATCATTATAGTTTAACTAAAGCGAAACAAATCAGTAATTCTCGCAAACCGATACAAGATGACGAAAAACTCAGCTTTGGCGAAAAAAACAATTAAATAGACGAATAATGGAGATCGATAAAAGGGAGACGTGCTTTGTATTGAATTTTGATTATCAAACTCTTTAAAGAAAAGACTCTTTAAGTATAAAAATTGTAAATCCGAAAATAGAGTCTGATTGTTTCGAAATAAGGCCCCAATTGTCATAATTTGCTATAGCACCCTTGAAAAATTGTGTTATGTCATGAATTGGGGATGAACCTCTATTATGGTATAACTTTATCGGTTGGTGTTCAACCGATATGGTATTTAATTTTTAAAAAAATATTTGAATTAGCTTATTTATATAATATAAGAAATTATCGCGGCATGTATGGCTTTCACGGCCGGAGTCTCGATAAAAATCTCGACAGTTCGTTGATGTTCTTCAGACATCCCTGACGAAGGACATAATATATAGGCCGGAACGTAGCACCTTTCTACGAAGACGCGCCTGCCTCGGATAGCCGAAAACGTTCAATAAATTAAAATATTTGAAAAAAACCATTAGTGATTCACTATTATTAGCGTTAAGCCATTTTGTTTAAAGGGAGGATGGGCGTTCCTACATTACTGAACTCATTGACTAGGCCTATACTGACCAAAGTAATGTTTGTAAACAAACTTCACCTTTGAGTTTCCGCTTATGGGACTCATTTTGAGTTTTTCCATTCCGAGATTTCTCTCCGACTTCTTCCTCTTCCACGTCCATTCTGGAGTCATGACTGTCATTATCCAACACACATTCCTCGTCAGATGATATTGCTGGTTCTTCTGGATTCTTCAGTAATGTCAAAGCGTCCTCGAGTGTTTTGACATCGTCCACCCATCCGATATTGGGGTGGCCGTCGTTACCGCCACCAGGCAATGGCCTCCGGGAGTGAATAGTAGTATTACAAGTAGTCGATAATGATTTAGGAGCACCACCATTCATGGCAAGAATTCATGACCGAAATGCTCTAAAGAGAAAAAACAAGCATATTCACTCAGTTGATATATTTTGTTTACATTTCCACGAGATGCATCTTGCATTTGTGCGAAGCATTTCCACGAGATGCTTCGCTTGGTACAAGTGAACAAAAAAATGCATACCTTAAAACAATTGTTCTTGAGTGTATCTTCCAGTTGAGCGGTAGGACGAAATTTCAAATACTTAGCCTCTTTTGAAGTGACCCAATCTGCCGCCTCCGACAGCGGGAAAATGACTGCATGGCTGCATTGCCTGTGATGGACCATGCGAGAAATGCAGTTCAAACTCGATGACGAAATTGTCAGTCCTGCGGCATTCTGAAACCGTCGTCACGAAATAAACACATCGGCATGGCGAAGCGTAGCGACCAGATGCAAATACAGAACAAAATCATATTTTCATCGTATTGTCTTACCTCATTGTACGAAACAGATGGTTAACTTCTTGTCGCGAGATTCTTGGTTGCAATCACATCAGGAGCAAATTTAAACTTAAACGTGGAGTAAGTTAATCAAGTTATTGCATAGAATTTGGTTGTCAATCAACAGTCTGAGTTACATTACTATTGGCCAAAGGAGAGAGCTATTATTTTATCGATTCCTCCCGTTGTATCATCATCACATATTCATATGTCTCTCGCATGGAAACCGTTACTATGGTAACCATCTACAAAAGTGCATGCATTAAATATAAACACAAATATTGAAAACACAGTGTATGCATAACAAACTTTTCAAGAACATGGAATAATTTTTGATGTGCCTAATACTTGTTTCATATATGTATTTACTATACAAAAGGTTCGACAAAAGGAGGAAGAAAATGTAGAAGACTATCTTTACTTTCCAAGATTGTCCATTTGGCGCAAAGGTTAAAAATGGTTCGCCAATATAATTGGGAATGAGTAAGTATGTGTATAATTAATAATTAGTCTTGAGCTAGTACAGATGAGAAATATATTAGGTCAACCAAAAACTATTCAGAAAATAACCAAATTAATTAGAATTATAATGTATTGACGTATACAAACTCGTGACTCTGGAGAGTTAAACTACTCTACTGAATTACGTATGATTAAGTACCGTTCCGATTCATCGACAGGCGTGGCGATTTCGCTCCCAGAGCACTGCTGATCGAAACCCTGCCCGGTTTCGCAATGGATTTTTTCTTGTGATATGCTTTAACCATCATTATAAATTAGTATCTATTTAAATTATACGTTTACAATAAAAAACACGAAGATATATTCAATAGTTCGTGATATTCAGTGAAAATTCGAAAAAAAACACATTTCTCTCAAATTCATCTCTTTAAAATAGGAGTTTCGAAATAAAGTGGAGAGTTTCTGACAACACCGCGAATAAATTTTAAGTTAATATCCTTAATATTTTTCTCTTTCCTTTGATGAATGTGCCCGACATTCCGGACAACGAACCAAATATTTTCATTCCTTCCCACCTATTTAAAATTAAAGCATTGAAAATTCCAGAAAATAGTTTCTTGCTATTTGATTTAACTATATATGTATACAAAAACAATATCATATTAATTCGAGCAATATAGAGGAAGTAGTACAACATGTCTTTGTTGCTAACGACCAGGGTTTGAATTAAAGGGGAGGGGGAGCCAGGGAATTTCCCCCACTCTTACTTCCGCCCCCCTTCAAACTTCTACGTCTTATGTTTATTCCCAACCAAGAAAAAACAATTCCATCTCTTGTGATTGTGTATAATAAAAGTCAAAATGAAGTATTAAGTAATGTGCCAACAATGTTTCATGGAATATGTGTGGATCGTTGTTATAGGGTACTCTAGAAATCTCAAAATAAGAAAAATAAATTAGACAAGTTCGTAACACGAGGTCAATATATATTAGATGTCCCCCTGAATATAATTACATTTTCTTGACAATATTATAAAGTACTGTATTGAAATGAAAAAAGAGCTTCATAAGTCCTATCCCTCTACATTATCTTTATTTATCTACATTAATTCGTAGACTGCTAAATTGTACCCCTTAACATCTACTAAGAATGAGATATGGAAAAGCCCAAAGACCCGTTTCTACTATCGGAATTTTTATTACAGACTAATAAATTCTAATAGCTGTGGAGAGTACAACAAAAATCGCAGAAAAACACAGTTACCACCATTGGATTTGTAATTTTGTTTTGCACATACACAAGTGGAAAATTTGGTTTAATGAATAAATTTTAATTTTTTAAAACCTGAAATGTTTCAAAAAGCGTGATATTTTTACGGTTTTGATCGATATGTCGACTTCATTATTTGTTATAAAATAAACTAAGAGTGAAAAGAATAATTCTTATTCTGTGAATGATCAGGGTTGTGTTTGTGACAACATTTATTAATTTCAAGCTTCTACACGCAAAATATAATGAGTTATTAATTTTTTTCGAATTTTTTTCGATAAGTATGAAAACGACCAGAGGAGTAAAATTTATACTGTTACACTCAGAAGAATGCCATCATCACATTACAATTAAATGCAAACGCTTAAAACTATCTATGTAACCTCCATCAAGTGATAAATATAACCATGTTTTGAATACTCGGCTAGCGGTGCATTATAGTCACGTGCGATGTTGCCAATGCCGTATTCAATCGTCAGCTGAGGAGTCCATCTTATTAAAACTATACCAGTCAATGGAGTGATACGCCCCGTAACAACGCGCGTGACTGAACTCCATCGCTAGTCGCTAATTGAAAACATGGTTTTCTTTATCACTGCCTGGATGTTACATAAACAATTTTAAACGTTTGCATTTAATTGTAATGTAATCATGACATTCTTTTCAGTGTAACAGTATAAATTTTACTCCTTAATAATGTGTATGGTCGTTTTTAGCTGTGTTTTCGAAAAAAATTAATAACTCATTATATTTTGCATGTAGAAACTTGAAATTAATAAATGTTGTCACAAACACAACCTTAATCACTCACCGAATAAGAATTATTTTGTCACCCTTAGTTTATTTTATAAAAAATAATGAAATCGACGTATCGGCAAAGACCGTAAAAATATCACGCTTTTTAAAACATTTCAGGTTTAAAAAAATTGAAATTCATTCATAAAACCAAATTTTTCACTTGTGTATATGCAAAACAAAATTACAAATCCAATGACAGTACTTGTATTTTTCTGCGATTTTTGTTGTACTCTCAACACCTATTAGAAGTCAGGGGTCTATAATAAAAAAGATGAGATAATAAGTATGGAAATTGCAGAGCTGCGTCACGACCCTTGTATGGGTGCTATGGATGTTTACTTGGCTCACCTTGTACTTAAACATGTGAAGTTTCACTATTTATCTAAGAGACTTATAAAATCATAAATTTAACGCATATAACGATTTTTAACAAGCATGCCACTGTTGGAATTGAGAGATGCATCTTATCCCCATGGAGGCGGAACGCCTACTTAAACGGTACCTATAGTGTCACTACTCACCTTACTGACCTTAGAAGCTAAAACCGATCGTTTTCGATTATTCTTACATACGATTGGAGTGATATTCATCCTTAAGTGCCCACCTTTACGGGTGCCAGGGATGAGGGATGAGGGATGATTGTGGAATGAAGCGGTACTGTAACTATTCAATGTAATATTTTCAAATTGAAGTCTACAAAATAGCAAAGAAGTACCAATATTCTGTCACAAGGAGTGGAAAAGAGTGATGGAGATGGTTTTTCGAAATCTCAGTCGATCATCATCTTGTTTTGTAGGGTAAGTGCTTAAAATTCTGCTTGAGGAAAAGAGAGAACAGGTGGTTTTTCGGAATCTTGTGTATGCAGTGATATTCTTCATGAATAAATAAATAAACTTTGTAAAAAATCAGTTGCAAAATGCGTATTATAAGTATGCACACACTTAAATGTAAGTTTAATCAAATGCGCATGTTTAAGTAATAGGAAGAAACGAAATAAAATTTCATATTTGTTTAAAGACTAAGACCGAAGATGTGACCTTCAGATAAGAGGTCTTTAATTTTTTTATCGTCTGAAAAGTAATTTGTTTAACAATATGTCAGACTTTAACCAAGGGCATATTTCAAATTACATGTTTGGTACCATTTTCCTTTATTTCTTACTTCCAAATACCACTATCTTTAAAAATAAATAAAATATATTTTTTCAATTAGAGAAAGCAAGTAGGTAAAACAGTTCAACATCTAGGCCGCACCGGGTGTCTTTGGGATGCGAGGAATCGAGTCGCGCAGGTCCTTGTACTTCCGTTCTGGCAACCCACTGGCGATAGAAAATTGTCCATATACCTTCCCAGACTGGCCGTGGACCAGCCACAGTGTAGATGAATGTGCAGCACCTCATAAGAACCTGTGCTTTAGGGAGCACCCAACTCGTGGACGGGTCCTACAGAGACGCAACTGAGACCTATGAGCGCCGGGTCTTAATGCTCTGGCAGCCAACGCGTCATCACCACGCTTGCCGACGTCGGCCTTCAATTATACCAGACTTGATTCGTGTAGAAACGTTTGATCAAAGCAGGTGACAAATTTAACGAAGACTGCGTTAAATGTTTGTTGAGTACTTATACTTAACAATTACGAGTACATCATCACTGACATAAAAACATAAATAAAAATATGGTGAAAATTAGAAGTAAAATAATTTCGTTCGTCCCGACTCCAACATTTAAACATCATCCGTGAAATGGTAGCGTCGCACTGAGCAAGTTGCCAACGTTGGTGCGATGGAGTGATCCCTTCGACTCGGACACAAAAACTGACGAGCCGAACTACCGGTCACCGTCAACATGAACCCTCTACACAATGACGTCGAATCCTGAATTTCCAACTGGTAGAGAGGACATTAGAGGTAGATACTTGAAAATTTGACGCGATGTTACTTTCGTTGGCGCACTGGGAAAATATTTTCCATACTTCAATAAAAAAATGGAGTTTAATGTGATTCTTTGAATTCTCGCTTTTCCTCTATTCTAAACGATGTGAGGGGAAATTGAGGGGGACATTTGAGTTGCGCAAGTGCTGTGTAGCGCACTACTGTGCACTTTACTTATTATTGATATTATGACGAAGGCGCGGTGTGTGAAAACGCGTTACAATCGTGTGGGAAGAAGAGATTTTCTTCGAGTAACTGCAAGTTTAAAAGTACAAAAGAACAACTCGTCGAAAGACGAGCGCTACAGTTTGTTCAGAGAGTTTCCCAGGGAAATTCCGAAAGATCTTTGGGTTTGCGAAGACCATTTTATGTCAGGTAAGAAATAAATTGTTTCTTAATCAATTGCCATCCGTAGAAATATTGCAATTGACTAGCAGAGGAGTAAATGTATTGTCAGTTGTATCTTAATATTTACAGCACAGGACTTTGATAATTCCACAATCAAGCATTATGATTCGTTTCGACAAGATTTGTTGTTATATTGTTTTCACTGTTGGTGTAGGACAAATTTCGATCGCTCGTCAATGCGCCAGTACAGCGATAACGGTACTTACGTTTCCTCTCAAGACAAACATATCTCCAATCCTTTTCTCTTCCCGTCAAGAAACTTTCTCACTAGCGACAAATTCTTCAGTTAGTTAAGGCTTTTCTAGCTAAAAAATGCTAGAACGTATAATAGTTAACACGAGGTACTCTTGACCCTGGGCGCATGTTATGGCAGGTATTTCCTCCATTTTTCTCGAAAAACTGTCATTTCATACGGATCCAGTTCTCCCACACACGAAATCTTGTCCAGGTAACGATCTCGGACAACTCCCTCGAGTAAGTACATGGATTTTTGCATCCTCCTTTGTCATAAGCACTATGCCACCAACACGGTTGACTATAGTTTCAAGTCAGGGGCTCAAGTTCGTAGTAAAGTGGTGGGGAGATGACATCATTGAGTGCCCTACTCCGAACTAATTTAAAAAAATACCTCGGTATTTGTATGTAAAAATTGGCTATTTAAAAATCTAAATACGTATTTTTTAATACTTCATTAGTCAATGGATGCAAAGAGGTGGACTTGTCGTTTGTATTGGGGGGATGGTATACTATTTTCACTATGACCCGCTAAATAATTGACACATTTTGGTTTTTGTACGTATTTGTTTTAAAAACCATTTTCTGGAATTTTCGATACTTCAATTTTTAGTTGGTGAAAATATTGCAATAGACGCGAATCAATATGAACAAAACTATTAAAATATGAACTTGAAATTTTGACGAGATAATGATGTTGCATTGTCTCGTCTCTTCCTGATCTAGTTTGTTTTTGTTCATTAGGATTTACCATATTATTTGATTTATCAGAACATGCAAAATTTGATTTTTCAAGTGGGGGATATACATGTGGAATCAATATCATTGACATTAAGTTTTGTTTCTTTAAAACTTTTACCCTTGGATAAAAACTTTCTATTTCTAATTAGTACTCTCCCCTCTTGTTTTTATATGATACGAGCATTGACCTGCACCTTTATTAACAACCATTCCACTCTATGTTCATCATGAATCTTAACATGATCTCGTTCTTTCAAAGGATATAATACCTTAGCAACTTTATCAAAATACTCTTTTTGTTTCAATTGTTTATTTATTAGGCTTTCTTTGTAGTTATTTACCTCTACTGCTCTTTGAGCATAAAATGGAATTAAATTTATAGTTCTGCAACCAAATACAATTCTGTTGGTGCCAGACCTGAATCATTAATAGTATTTCTCTATTGCAAGAGTGCCAAATTTATATCTTTTTTCTTGTTCAACTTTATAAAACATCTTTTTTTTTTAGTTTCCATGTACCTTTCGGCAAGTCCATTTGCTTGATGGTGCTTGGGAGAAGTAATTGTAAATTTAAAATTCCATTTCTTAGAAAATTTCTTGTAATGATCACTTTTAAACTGTGAACCTGAATCAGAATATATTTCTTTTGGAGTCCCAAATTGAGAAAACATCTTTTTTAACACATCTATAGCATGATCAATCTCTACATATTTTCTACAGGAATCCACAGCTAATAAATAATACTTGTCTTTGAATTTAAAAATATCAATAGACACAATCTCCCAAGGACCATTTGGTATTTCTTTCAACAACATAGGTTCTTTACTATTTTTATTCCTACAACTTATACAAGTGTTACAATTCTCAATCATGTCCTCAATATGTTTATTGAGGCCTGGCCAGAATATTGTCTTTCTAGCAAATTCTTTTGTTTTTTCAATTCCCAAATGAGAGTAGTGTGTTTCAATACATAATTCATATAACCTTTCAGTATCACAATGCAGAAATTAAAAAAAAATTAAACTATTGCAAATGCTTAATTCATCTTTAAATGTCCAAAATGGCAAATTTGCAAATTCATGATCATCATTTTTATTTTCTGGCCATCCCTCTAGAATATATTTCTTTAGTATTTGTAATTCCTGATCATCATTTGTCTTTATTTCAATATCTTTGAGTCTTTCATCAGTGAAATCAACATTCTGCATAATCATACAAAGAAAAGTTTCAATTCTTTTATTTTCTACTTTCACAGTTTCCTTACAATAAGTTCTACTTAAATGATTAGCAATTACAATTTGCTGGCCAGGATTATAGACAACTTTAAAGTTATATGGTTGTAACCTTTTTCAAATTCTATACAATCTAGGTGAACATCTATTCACAGGTTTATTAAACATAGCCACCAAAGGCTTGTGATCAGTCTCTACTGTACTGTGTCCGTATAAATACTGATAAATTTTGTGCATCCATGTAGGATAGCTAGACATTCCTTTTCTATTTGACCATATGTCTTTTCAGTATTATTTAAAGCTTTAGAACCATAAACTACAGGTTTATCATTTTGTAATAATACACAGCCATTCCTTCACTAGAGGCATCAATACTTAAAACTATCTCTTTGGACATATCAAAAAACACTAGAACAGGTGGTTTACATAACATTTCTTTTAATTGTTTATATATTCCCCCCCAGGGGACTTACATCTAGTAAGTATGTGTTTGGCAAACACGGGGCCCTGAGCTGAGTCTGGCATTACTTCCACTTACTTGTGAAAAGCTCCTTCCTTTCTCTTTTCTGACCTTCCTTGGTCACCTCTTGTTCTTTTCGATCCCAACGCTATTAGGACTAGGGTATTTTTCATTTTCCTCATCTTTGTCCCCCCTCATATTTTGTCCTCAACATTTTGATGTATGTTTTGAGATATGTTTTGGTATGTTGTAATTTAGGAGGGTTTTTAGTGGGTATGGTTGAGTTATTCAGCGAGTCCCACATGCGGGGAGAGTCACGTTGGCTCTTCCTAGTGCGTAACAGCATTTTCCCTACCTGTACAAGTTTTTAGGGCTCCAATGACCTTGATGTCGACAAGCCATAACGCCCCCCCCCCCCCCACACACACACACAAAATGTTTATATTCATCACTATGATTTTTATTCCATATAAAAGAAACTTTATTACTTGTCAATTGTCTTAGATTAGCAGTACACTGTGATAAGTTAGGTATAAATTTTACAACAATTCACTGTGGCTAGAAATCTTAATTCTTTTTGTGTTTTGGGTTCTTTCATTTCCATTATACATTTAACTTTTTCTGGATCTACACTCAATCCATTTTCATTAATTATATGACCCATATATTTCACCTCTGTTACATTAAATTTACATTTACCCAAGTTAAATCTTACATTACATTTTCTGGCACGCTCTAATACTTTTTTCAAAATTTCATATAACTGTTCAACAGTTTCTGCCCATTCAAATTTATCATCAATATATATCACATTTTCAATACCTTCAAAGATTTTACTAAATAAATGGTGAAGTACTTCAGGACTTGAATTTAAACCATACGACAATCTTTGAAAACAATATACCATAAGGAGTATTAAATGTCATATACTCCTGTGATTCATCACAAAGCTCTATTTGCCAGGATGCCTTATTAGCATCAAGTGTCGTGAAGTATTTAGCAACATTGAGTTTGGATGCTATCTCTTCTATTGCTGGAAACTGGTGATGTTCCCTTAAAATACAACTATTTAAATATTGAGGATCCAAGCAGACATGTATTTCACCTGCAGGTTTATTAACCATTACAAGAGAATTACCAAATTCTGTGGGCATCTCTATTTTTTTTAAATAATACCCATCTTTTTCATTTTTTAAAATTCATTTTTCAATTTCATTTGCAACTTAAATGAAACATGTCTGCTTGGTTCAATCTTACCAACTGTGTTTTCTTTCAGTTTAATCTTATATTGAACATCTTTTATTTTAGCAATTCCTGAGAAAACATCATGGTACTTGTGTAAAAAATTAGGTTCATTTATGTTAGTTTTTATCTTACTTAACTTCAATTAAGTCATCATCAAAATCAGGTTTTATCAATAAATCTAATTTCTTTATAGTTTGTAAACCTAAAATAGAAGCAGCTTTTCCATTGTAAACTTCATCTCACATTTTTAACATTATTTCCGATTCTACAATTTAAATTTATTTTTCCTATAGTATCCATTCTTTCACATTCACATTCATCATCATCTTCTTCTTCTACCATCTGGTGTCGAGATTTGGTAAAGAGCTTGCCATTCCTTCCTGTTTAAGGATTTCTTCTTGGCTTCCTCCCACATTATATTTTTCTCGGTTAGTTGTTCCCTTACCGAATTATCCCGTGTCTTTCGAGGTCTTCCTCTTTTTCTATTTCCAATTCCTCCCAATCTTGCTTCCCATACCTGTTTTGGTATTTTGTCATTGTTCATCCTGTTTAGGTGTCCAAATCATCTTAACTGAGCTTGTTCTAGCTTGTTTTGAAGAGGTTGAACTTTTAAGGTCTTTCTAATGGTATGGTTTCTGACTTTGTCTCGCCTCGTCTTTCCTACTACATTCCTTAAATACTTTATTTCTGCTGTATGTGTTTTCTCTTTCATTCTTCTAGTAACTATCCAGGATTCGCTTCCATATAGGAGTGTCGAGACGTATGTTGAATTGTATACTGCCATTTTGGTCTTCTGGCTTATTTCTTTCTTTCTTAAGAATCCTCTGTTTATAGCATAGTAGAGCTTACTTGTATTGAGCAGTCTGGTACTCAGTTCTTCTCTAATCCTTCCGTAGTGTTTGATCGTCACTCCAAGATATATAAAGCACCTGTTCTAGTTCCTTGTCCACCTGTTCTAGTTCCTTGTCCATGATTTCCATCTTGCATTCCATCTTCTCTCCTCCTATTACCATTGTTTTAGTCTTTCCTTGATTTATCGACATATTTCTCTTCTCCAGTTCTGTTTCACTACTTCCAAATTCTTTGTAAGTTTGCTTGTGACCTAGCAAATATTTGAACCCCTAATAGCTTTAATTCCTAATTTTTTACACATATCTGTAGGTAGCACATTGCATTCTGCCCCTGTATCAAGTTTAAATGATACACATTTATTTTCATAATCAACCAACTTAACTTGTTGCATCCAGTCCTTTTTTGCATAAACAGGATGTACATTAATAATAATAATAAACCCCCCAGGGGACTTACATCTAGTAAGTACGTGTTTGGCGAACACGGGGCCCCGAGCTGAGTCTGGCATTACTTCCACTTACTTGTGCCATGCTCCTTCCTTTCTCTTTTCTGACCTCCCTTGGTCACCTCTTGTTCTTTTCGATCCCGACGCCATTAGGGCTAGGGTATCTTTCATTTTCCTCTCCCCCCAGGGGACTTACATCTAGTAAGTACGTGTTTGGCGAACACGGGGCCGCGAGCTGAGTCTGGCATTACTTCCACTTACTTGTGCCATGCTCCTTCCTTTCTCTTTTCTGACCTCCCTTGGTCACCTCTTGTTCTTTTCGATCCCGACGCTATTAGGGCTAGGGTATCTTTCATTTTCCTGTTTCCACCTCTTCTTCTTTTTTTTTTTTATGTTTTTAGTAAGAGTCATGTGATATGTTGGAATTTGTGATTTGAGTTGTAATGCAGGAGGGTTTTTAGTGGGTATGGCTGAGTCTTTCGGCGAGTCCCACACGCGGGGAGAGTCATGTNATCCCATCAGAGTGAACTTTATACATGCTCGGAAATGAAAAAGATAAGGTTATTGAACCCGTAATATTTAATATTGATTTATCAGGTAAAACGAGAGTAATAGTGTATTTTATAATAATAATAAATTTATTCTCAAAAAACAGTACAAATTGCATATGACCACGTGGAGGACAATAAACTAATTTACTCTCCGGAAGCAAGCAAAGGACCATCCCATCAATTCCGATCAAGGGCCCTAAGGCAGNATCAAGGGCCCTAAGGCAGAGGCGGTGATTCAAAAATCAGCAAAAGTTCCTAGAAAAGATAAAAAGTTAGCTGCGAGTTATAATACATATATAATGTCAATATGTTTGTAATTTAACGCAAAAATTTACATGTACAAATTATTATCGAACTATAGATTATTCTGAGTGTAGTGTTTAAAAATCATAAGAATTGCAATAACACTAAATTCACGATTTATTATTACAATAAACACGCCCCTAGACAAAGCCTAGAGAACCTGTATAAGAAATCCGCCTCTACCCGAAGGAAAAACGGAG